>APFE030082213.1:3781-99768 GCA_000404065.3 Pinus taeda | reverse complement strand
TTATTATTACATTGTTATAATTTAATTTATTTTGATATCATATGACCTTACATATTGGCCACATTGTTTAAAGATTCTCGATTTAAGGTGATAAATTATTTAATTAAGAAAAAAAAAACACTCCTATTATAAATTGCAATTGAAGGTGGAGTAGAGATTATATCATATTTTATTGGAAAAAATAATTGATTTTTCTGGTTGTTTACTTTCATTCACTACCATGTTCCCTCTTCATTGAAAAATGCATCCTTAATTTCAAACAACTACGTAGTAAAAACTGGTATAAAATTTATAACTTTTAATTTCATTTGAAATGTTCTATACGTATACAAGATTAAGATTCCCCATTCAATTTATTTTTCTTTTAATTTAAAATATCTGTATATACCATATAAATGAAAACTAAATAATGACTCATAAAAGACTTATAATCAATGGATAACCATCTAAAACGGTAAGGTTACCATTTTTTTTTTTAACCAAACATTTTTTTTCCTTTGATATGGTTCATTGCATTTCCATAATGATATTATTTTTTTCATACCAAAGTTCTCAACTTTTTATAACTAGCATAACTATATAATGGTTGATATATACTGACAAGCATATATAAAACATATATACAGTCACATTTTCCAATATGATTGATATACATTCCATAAATTTATATCGACTACATTAATAATTATTATGAGTATTTTCTTAAACACCAACTATTTATGATTATTAATAACTATATAAATAATAACACCCATATTTTTATATCTTATTTATAAGGATTATTATATTAATATCATAAATTAATAATAATAAACTCCATAATAAATACTATATCATTAGATTATAATATAATAGTTATTATATTAATAATTATAAATAATAAGTATTATTATAATAATATAAAAATATAATTTTATTATTTATTATTATTTTCATATAATATAATTACTTTTATTATTGCGGAATAGATGTTTTTCAAATTAATTCCAACATAATCAGAGTGTGACCGTTGTCGAACCAATAATGTGGTCTATCCTCGGACAAGGTGAAGAATCAATCGATCTCAGGATAAAATAGTGTGAATGCGTCATTGCCCAGAAACATCGTGGCAAATTAGTTAAATTATTACTAAAGCAAGTAAAAACCAAATAACAATAATAAGTAATATAATAATAATTATTATATTTTATTATTGATGATGATGGTTAACGTCCACTGAGACCAAACTTTGGTATGTCAGACCTAAAGAAACGAATTATTTAGTTTGATTTAAGATTGTATTCCTATGCTCAAAAAGCTTGGAGAGAAGCCTCTCAAGCTCACTATAACTTTGACATCGTAAAAGGCTAGGAAGGCTAGTATTGCAACAAAGAATATGAAACTAAGATTTAATGTGGTTGTACGCAGGGCACTCTAAGAGGAAGTGATTTTCATCCTCGATTGTTATATTCTCACAGAGATTGTAGATCCTTTCCATCTGGTGTTTTAGGAACTATCCAATTACCTGTTTCACTATGGAGCTCATGAGAGTTCGTTCTAATCTTGACTATATTAATTTTCTTCTTTGAACTAGTTAAAACAGAGAGATACTTTTGATCCTCTAGGGTGGGGTTGATGACTTCCTTATAATATCTTAATTTTCTTTTAGTTGTTAAATCTTTCTCACACCACATTTCATCTTTGAACTTAGAAGTAACAATATTTTTAATGTTATCAATGTTTTGCAATACAACATTCTCGTCGATCTCCTAATGGTTTAACTAGGCCCTGGTGTCTTTATACCAACCTTGTTTGAGCCTTAGGTGGTTTTGGCTGGAATTTAAAGCTAGCTTAGGAAGTCTATGGTCTCCCATGTTATTGAGTTTGTGCATGTACAATAGAAGCCTAGTCATAGCTAGGCTCTCGATAGGGGAAAGACCCACTTCTATAAGGAGAATAGGATAGGGTGTATTGCTTTTAATGTTGGGGTTATACATTATAAAACGCTTCTATATTTACTCAATCTTTCTCCAGGATTCTCTAGAGATAGTGCAACCCCAAACCTCACATCCATATAAGATAACAGGAGCGACTAAAGTTTCAAAGAGGAACTTCTTTCTATCCCACATTATAAGGTTTGGCGTTTTATAGTTATTTTCAAGACCAAAATAGGCTTTCCAGCCCCCATTAATCATTTTCTCAATGTTATAGTTCTAGTTGAGCTTGTGATGAATATCAATTCCTAGGTACTTGTAAGAAGAAACTTCCTCCAAGTTACTATTGCCATATATAAAATTAGCGTAAGTGTCCTTCTTGGATTTGATAATCATAACTTTTGTTTTGTCAGTGTTAACAGTCATACCCATGGTAGAGCAGAAATTCTTAAGAATTCTAAGTTGCTTATCAAGATCAGATGGGCACCTTGCAAGAAGAACAATATCGTCAGCATAGAGAAGAAGCATGATGACTATCCCAGCTAAAATCGTGCCAGCACAGCCTGCTTCCTCTAAACAACCTTCTAGCTTGTCGATGTAAATTCCAAATAGGGTAGGGGAGAGGGGGAAACCTTGTTTAACTATGATATTACACTTAATATCTTTTGACCACCCCTCATTTCTCTTTAACTTGGCAATTACATTCTCATATAACCTTATAGCGGCAACTCTCAACTTGAAAGGAACCTTTAGCTCTTCTAATCTATTCCATAGGTTGTTTCTAAGAACCGTATCGAAAGCCTTTCTAAAGTCCACAAAGAGAAAAAAGGGATTGGATTTATCATTGCCACATTCCTCCAATGATCCTAAGCGTAACGAGGTGGTTTGTTGTTGAGTGTTTCTTTCTAAAACCCGCTTGGCCTTTAGCCCACTTACCTTCACTTTGAAGTCATATGCTCAACTTCTTTTCCAAAATAATAGCATATAACTTGGCTAAGAGAGGGCTGATCATAATTGTCTGATAATTAGAGGGGTTATTTGTATCCCCACTTTTAAAAATAGTGATAATGAGGCTCTAAGTCCATGGTTTAGGGAACCCTTTCTTGACCGCTTGATTGAAAAGCTTGTGGATGTGAGGGATGAGGATAGGATCTCCAATTTTTAAGATTTCCGCCTGGTAACCTTCAATGTCCTTACCTTTCCCATTTTCCAGACGTTTAACCCAAAAATCAATGTCTTTTAATCAAACTTCTTTTATTGTGAGCAGGGTTTCAAAGTTATCCATGACATTTATATATTCATAAAGATTTTTAAGATAGGAATTTGAGTTGTGTAAATCAATTTTATTATTATATTTTGTTTTCCTAGTTAGAATCTGCCTCCAGAACTTCTTAGGAGCTACCTTAGAGGGGTGTCAAAGATTCTATTGTCTTTTACAAATACATTGCTTTCTTTTCCTTTTAGTTAGGGCTTTGTATATTTTTATATTGCCAATTTTAAGAGATTCGTCAACAACTTCCTTAATTGCTCTCCTTGCACTTTTACAATCTTTGTCATACCATGGGTTGGTTTTGTTATTTTTTTTATTACTTGAAACTTCAATTGAGAACTTGTTAATAGAATATGAGAGGGTTGTAGTAAAATTATGACAAAGGTCTTCTATGTTGTCTATACTAGATAAAGGAAGCAAATTAGATTTTGATTCATTTAGAAAGAGATTATTTCTATTTCTATCAAAGATTAAGTTCTTTTGGCTATAAGGATTATCTTCTATGGGATCTCTATGCATGACAAAATTGAGAGTTATAAGTAAAGGCCTATGATCATAGTTAGGCTCGTGGTCGTTTAAGATGTCAAAATTTATTATTTCATTGTATAAAGGGATATCGAAAATAACATAGTCTACCACGCTACAACCAAGCCCATGGATGTACGTCATCTGGCTAGATTTGGGCCACTCCTTTAGACAATTGCAAATTATGAGATCTTGAGAACTACAGAGCTTGACTAGCTCTGACCCAAACAAATTCTCCTTGAGGTCGTTAGAGCTCCTTTTGTATCGGCTAGCCAGAGTAAGGTCTTTGTCTAACCAAAGAGGATTAGGGTTGGAATGATTACTTAGAAGAATAGCTTGGTTGCTTGAAGTTCGAGCCTTAAAGTCACCCATTAAAAGGATATTACCTTCATTCCTTAGGCTAGAAATATCATTCTCTAAATCATTGTAAGGACTAGGTTTATCTAGATTCTTTTTCTTATAGAAGTTATAATTGACGGGGGGGAATAACAGATTGCTATGTAGGTATTTTTATCATTAATGTTAGTAATCTCTATCCAACTATATTGGTTGTAAGGGTCGTTTTTATAAATCCTAGCATGGGGGGAGATGTTCTTCTTAATGTAACAAGCTATACCCCCAATGCCTCTACGGGAAGATCGCTTGTTCTAGGTAGACCATAATGCAAATCCATCTATGTTAGGGATCTTAGATTCTTTGTGCTCCCAAGTTTCAACAAGAAATATAATATCAACGTCATTCGAGATCCAACTTAGCTTGGGGCCTTTGTTCCATGGAAAGCCCTGGCAATTCTAAGAAAGAATTCAGAGCATGTTAAATTGCTATTTATTACTATCTTTTTGGTTTCTATCTCGAATAATGGCTTTTCTATTTCTGAATATTGCCCATTTTCCTTCCTTCCTAGCTTCTTTTACTTTTTGAACCTCCTTTCTTAATTCTGCTTGATCTTCTGGAATTAGATATTCATTTATAAATATTCTTGTTCCTTTTAGACTTGTGGTATTACTAAGTATGTCATACTTATGTTCAATAGAGCTCACCTTTATTCGAAACAACCTTTCTTTATTCTTAGTTAATTTCCCCAACCTTGTTGCTTCTGTGAGACACGTTGTTTCAATTTGTAATCTATTATGTGATTATGTCTGGGCTATGGCTAAAGTATCATTGTCTACCTCCTCTTTCAAACCGAAGATTATAAGGTTCAAGGCCCTTTTGTTACGCTCATGGTCTAATTCTATCAATTTTTTCATTTCATCTTTAATTGGTTTGATATCTAATTTATCTGCGACACTATTTAGGGTGAGGTGGCTATTAATTTTTTCTTCTAGTTCTTTAATCATGTCCTTCATTTTAAGACTCTCTAAAGTATCAACATCTCCTTGCTAGGATGTTTGGTTCGTATCTTGGTTTTGAATGTCTATAACTTGCAACCTAGTCTTTGTTGCCTCCATTTTATTCTCCAATAGTTATATTTTATTTTCTATTTGTTTTTGGATCTTGTATTGTTTTTGTAGCTTGACTTACCTTAGTAACTAATTAAACTAATTTACCAACGGCTAGTTCTTGGTAATGAGATACATCCACACTATTTATTCCTTGAGATCGATTGATTCTTCACCTTGTCTTGAGGATGGACCACATTAGTTGGTTCGAAATGTAGACCAAATTTTGATTATGTGATTAATCCGAAAGACATCTATTCCACACTATGGATCACAAAAGTCTTAGATCTAACAACTATTATATTAATTATTATTATTATTATTATTTTATAATATATTATGATTATTATTATATTATTATAACAATAATATATAAATAATAATAATAGTAATAACACACAATTATATTGAAATTATTATTATAATAATAATATTAACTCATAATAACAATCATGATCCAATAATAATTAGAATTGTGATAAGGGAATTATTATGTATGATTTTTTAAAGACCAACTATCTATGATCATTAATAACTATATTAATAATAACAATGGTATTCTTATATATTTATATATTTATGATTATTTTTTTCCCTTGGAAAAAAGTCGTAATTTCTATTAATATATAAGAAATTACATTTTGTAGATGCTTGAGCATATGCATGTGGAGGCAAGTTGCCTATCAAGTTCAAAAGAACAATAAAGAAAAGATCTAGATATGTATTCTCCACACAAGGAGCCTTGATATCAACTCATATGATTCTTGTGCCTGTTCTCTAAAAAGAGAAACTGTATCAAAATTGTTTCTGTCTCTTCTCAGAGAGAGAATTAAATACCAAAATTGGTACCATATGCCTTAAACAGTAGTTCAAGTGCAGTAAAATAAAAATAGCATAATATATACAAGTGTTTATGCAAAAAAAAATGGGCCTATAGTCCATGTTCTTGGAGATCAACGAAAGGTCTGTGATAATGTTGGTAGCATGTCCCATCGATCTCTTCCTGAATCAAGCAGTCATCACTCTATCTAAGCGCTGCATCTCTGGATAGTAAATCTGCCCCCGAATTGCGCTCCCTGAAAATGTGATGATAGGTAAATGAGTCAAATGTAGAAATCAATATGTGTGCCTCATCCAATATATGCCTCAATGAATATGCATTGCAATGTGATGTTCTATTTAACCAGTTGCAAACAATTTTGGAATCCCCAAAGTGTTGTAGATGTTTGCAATGCTTTCCTAATGCAAAATGAATGAGGTGTTTTGCAGTGCATAATTCAAAATAATTGTTTGTTCCCCTCCCTAATCTCATTTGTATTTTGAAGCAATGTGATTCATTCAGATATAGAATGGCTCCTCGACCACAACCCACCTCCTGAGCAGATCCATCAAAGTATGCCCACGGCTTGGTCTTGTCAATGTTTTCAGGCTTGATTATTCGGGGAGGGGGATTGGAATCCTCATCGGATAGGAGGTCAAAGTCCGCAGTGACTTTGATCTAAATAGCAGGCCAGTGTGGGACTTTTAAATTAAATATGGACTGATTCCTAGCGATCCACAATGACCAGCACATATGGCATATTTCTGGCTTTGCCATTATGGTTTTCACACCATAGACTCCAGGCATCCATTATGTTCCTGCCTTGCTAATTTTTTAAAGAAGGATAATGTGCAATGATGTAGTTCCATTGATCCTTGATAATGGGGCAATTTAGGAAGAGGTGTTTAGTACTCTCCTCATCATTTCAGCAAAGATGACACCAAAATGGACCATGGAAAGTTCTTTTCATCAAATTAAGACCTGTAGGAATCTTGTCAAAAAGTATATTCCACATAAGTAGTCAGGCTCGTGGAGCAGCTTTAAGTTTCCAGAGAGCTTTACAAGTAAGGTTGATATGCTGGGGTTTGTAAGGTTCCATCAGCTTGAGATATCCATCCTTTGGAGAGTATGTACCATGCTTTGCAAACGCCCAGAAAATCTCATCTGGTCCTTCAGTTAGACGAATATGTGCCTGAGTATGGGCCTCCATGTAATCATACCATTCCTGCTGCCATTGATCATGTAGGTCCAAATCTTGTGCTAATTTCCAACCCTGTTGTAGAATGGATGAGTTGATGTTCCACGATATGTTTGATAGGGGTGATATCCTTGTTAGTATCAACTCCACAAGAAATTTGTGCACATTGCCACAGCCAATCCATGGGTCTGTGCCTATGTGGACTACATTTCCCTCCTTGATTCTCCATGTTAAACCTTCCCGGATGAGTGGAATAGAGTTGATTACCACCTTCCAAATGTTCGATATGTTGTTGTTAACCCTGTGTTGTTGTCTGAACCAGTCCATCATATCCACAGGCCATATGTATTTTGCATGTGCGAACCGGGTCGATAGACTATTTGTAGAGATGAGTTGCTAATAGAGCTTTGCCGCCAGTGCTTTGGAGAATAGGTCGAGTCTTTTTATTCCCCAACCACCCCATTTCATGGGTTTGGCAATCGAGTCCCATTTAACCCATGCAAATAATCTGCTAAGTTGGTTAACCTTCCAAAGAAACCTGCAGCATAAGTTTTGTAGTCTGCTCAAGATTCCTCTCGGGATCCAAGCTAGAGTCATCCAAAATACAGGAGTAGCTTCTATCAAAACCTTAATGAGAACTAGCCTTCCGGCATGAGAGAGATATCTATTAGACCAAACACTAAGACGTTTCTCCACTTTATCAATAAGCCAGGTCCAATCTGTGATCTTGTATCCATATGGTTTGAGCCTGAACCCAAATATTTCAAACCATCCTCTAACTTCTGTAATGTGAAGGGAAAACGTTGTGTTATATACACGATCTCATGCTGAGTGCATCCAAAGGCTGATAGTGTAGACTTGTTGTCATTAATAATCATCCTCGTTGTCTGCTGAAAGAGATTGAAGATATTCTGAAGGGGCGTAGTATCCCCAATACTACTGTTTAAGAAAATTAGTACGTCATCAATGAATAAGATATGAGTAAGAATGCAGTTCTCTGTGATCTTGATATTAGCCAGGTGAGCCCTACTCCATGCCGATTTGATAGCTCTGCTTAAGCCTTCCATGATTAGCAGGAAAAGTAGAGGGGAGAGTGGGTATCCCTACCTGAGTCCTCTCTCCGATAAGAAAAAAGGGGTGGCCGCGCCATTTAATAGTACACTATAAGAAACATCCGTTATGTAGCACATTATCCATTTGATAAAAGAATAAGGAAATTTGAGATGAGTCAATAGCAGCTTGATGTAGAGCCAACTTGTTTTGTCAAAAGCCTTAGATAGATCCACTTTCAATATCATGCCTTTCAATTTCCTCATCTGTACCGAGTGGAGGAGTTCCTGGTCTGTGGCTATAGCCTCATGTATCTGTCTATGCTGTAGGAAAGCAAATTGTTCTAAGGAAATATGGTTAGATAGAATAGGATTTAGGCGGTTTGCGATGATCTTGGTAGTGATCTTGCATAGGTAGTTGCAGAGGGATATGGGGCAGAAGTCATTGAAAGAGGTAAGATGGTCGGATTTCAGAATGAGGGCTACAAAAGTGGATTTGATAGTGGAGGATAATCTACCTCTCCTTTTGCAGTCCTCCACAACTTTGAGCAAGTCATCCCCTAGGATTTCGAAGAAAGCAATATAGAATTCAATAGACCATCCATCTGGGCTTGGGCTTTTGTCTTTCTTAAACCATTTGATAGTAGCCTCAAGCTCTTCCTTTGACACTTCCTTCGTATGGTCCTCAACATCCTCCTGTTCCACGAATCTTGGAAAGTGTTCTATTTTTCGCATGATTTCCAAGATATTAGCATCCCTCGAGGCCTTGTATATGCTTTTAAAGTGTGCGGTGGCAAGACTAGCTAGATCCCTATGAGATGTGACTGTTTATCCCTGCTCATTTTGAAGCTCCCAAATGGTGTTTATTGCTTTCCTGCCATTGGCAAATTTGTGATAGAACTTAGTATTATCATCTCCTTCAGTGAGCCAGGTTGCCTTGCTTCTAAGCCTATAGATATCCTCTCTGTCCTTCAATATTTGTGTCCTCTTCTTGATGAGGTAGGAGTAGTGTTCTTTATGTCCTTGTGATATGAAAGTGCCCTCCGAGGAGTCTTCATGTGTGGCAATGGCCAACTTTGCTTCATGCAATGTGTTGTGCCCACGTTCTAGAGATCCCTTTCAGTGCTTTCATTTTTTGAATAAGCCCTTCAGAGTGGTCCTCATTTTCCCTGATAGGGTGGGACTGCTGAAAGTCAGTTACTAGCTGTATGTATGATGGGTCCTTGAGCCAAGAAGAATTGAATTTAAAAGGGGCTTTTGTCCTTTGATTGATGTCTTCTAGCTCCATATATATAGGGCGATGATTAGATATACCCCCTATCCCAACCCATTTCCTGATGTGTGGATGGGTATTTAATAATGCTTCCTTAATGAGGTATTGGTCCAGCCTTCTTGCCAAACTTTGCTCTCCACTTCGGTTATTTGTCCATGTATGTTGAATCTTGGCAGATGGGATGTCCACCCATTGATGATCCTCCAACAAGGTGGAGATCATGTCAAATAAACCTTCAACTTGAGTGAGGTGTCCCTAGGATTCACTAAATCCCAATGAGAAATTTAAGTCTCCACCAAGGATGATGTTGTCAGTCTGTAGAAAGTCTAAGTCTAAAAATCTTCTCCAGAAATTTGCCTTATCCAAACACGGTTCGTAAACATTCATAATACAAAAATCAGTCTCCAATGTGGAGGTATATATATCTGCACCAATATATCCCCTACCTCCCCATATATTTCTGAGATAAACAATTTTGTTACAGAAATCAATAGCAATGCCCCCTGATCTCCCAGTTGCATCCAGGGCATAAAAAGTCCAATTCGACATCCAAGAATTTAGGAGGGTGATAAGGACTTCGGTCGAACATAGGGTTTCTTGTAAGACAATGATGTCCACCAGATCTGAAGTAAGGAGGCTCCTGAGTGCTAGTTTTTTAGGAGGGCTAGCAATCCCTTGACAATTAAAGAAAGGATCTTCATGGAGGGTGTGGGAGAGGGCCATTCCTTTCTCTAAAGGCCCAATCAATAGTTTGTTGTCTCCCAAGGGAAACCTCTTCACTCGCCGTATGCATGGCTCTAGTGAGATGAGATGGGCGCCCTCTGGAAGGTTTATGCGAGGCAAGGGTAGCTTCCAATTCCAATCCAATCGTATCATATCCTTTATCCCTATATCTGGGTCGCAGGGAGTATCTTGGAGATGCAGAGGGAGAGGGGAGGGGCAGCGAGGGGAGGGGGGATGATGTAGGAGATGGATGACAGGGGGCAATGATAGGGGGCGGCAAGGGAAGGGAGTAGTGAAGGGGGGAGGGAAGAGCCCGACTTGAGGGACCCAAAGACAATTTCTCTAAAGAGGAAGTGCAGGAGGAGTGGGATGGAGATATATGGGGATAGGATGTAATAATATTAATTTAGGATGAAAAAGCAGCAAAAATACTAGATGAAGGATTAAAGAGTGAGCAAGATGAAGATGACATACTCTGTGGAGTGTTGTCCTCCTTGGCCGGACTGGTACTTGGTGGAGGAGGGGATGGAGGATTTGTAGCTTCAGTCCTCTTGTCAGTGCCTAAATCACTAGTAGCCCATTGAGTGTCTTCAGTAGCCATATTTTTCTTCTCCAATTTGTCTTCCTTTTGAGGTTGACTAGGAATGTCTCTGGGCAATTTCGCTTCCATGTCTTGTGTTGTTATCTTATTCTTGCGATTGAGAGGGAAATCTTCAAATAAATGGCCAACCTTGTGGCATCTCCTGCAGTGATATAGTATGCCCTCATAGTCGATCATCTGTTTGCAGGATGTATTCCTCCACTATATAGTGATATGCTCCTGTAGTCCTCCCCTAGTATCCAGATTGATCAGAATTCGAGCATATGCCACCATGCTAGTGGTCTGGTATGATTTGTCATATTCCATATAGGTGCCAATGGAGTTACCAATCCTCCTGAAGATATCCTCAAACCAATATTGCAGTGGTAGACCTGGGAGTCGAATCCAAGCCGGTCCTACCCCTATTCTCAGTCTTCGAGTCAAATAGAGGCATCCATCGTTTCAATAGAACAGGGGTGTGTTCAAAATGCCAATAGGAAGACAAAACCCAATTGGTATGGTCTGCTCGAGTGAATCTCAGAGCAAACCATTCCCTCACGAAAGTCTGAACAAAAGGGATGTCCACCAGATGGTGTCCCCAAACCTCAGATGCCCAATTCTTTAGTCGAGCAGCCATGTAACTCCTGCCTCTAATGTAGCCCACCAGAACCCTGTCTGCAAAATCCATAGTATCTCCCCACTATATGTCTTCTTCCAGCTAGAGTATGATATTTTCCGCCTTGGATTTGTAGCAATTATATTTCCTTTTGGGCACCGAGTGGTGAGACTGAACAGAAACCATCTCCAAATTAGGGCCTGAGGGGTCAGGGGTAGGGTTAGGGTTCCCAACGACAGAAGGTATGGATCTAGCAAGCAGATGAATGAAGGTGAAATTGCTCGAGAGTGGAGCTGTGGCAGTTGGGTGAGACTGGCCAGTAGTCAGGGGTTCAAAACCAGAGGATGCAGCTTGTGGGTCAACCTGTCGGGATAGCACCCGAGATACGGGAGGGTCCAGTACAAGGTTAGGGTTTATACAGGCTGAGACGAAACCCAAGGTAGCTGGGGAGGACATAGGTGTAGAGAGAGATAGCCAAGTGGGAGGCTCATCCGGAAGAACAACAGCTTGAGGCTGCAACAATTTAGCATAAGAAAATGTTTCAAAATTGCTCGAGAAGCCTGAGTTGAACATAGCTATAGATGCGGGGTACGTGGTCTGCCAGATGGAGACCCCTTCCAACGGATCCTCAGAATAATCAACGACATCGAGGTCGTCCATGTTGACAGTTGCACCTAGAAATAGAGGAAGCCTAAAAAATGTTGGCTAACGGAAGTCGCAAAACGATAATAGACAGCCTGAGATAATGACAGGAGAGCAGTGACAGTCAGGCAAGGTAAGAGACAAAAGGTAAAAACAAGCTGCAGGTAATATCCTTTTTACCCTCAACAAGTTGACAGGAGAAACGGAAGAAGTGGGAACCGTAGATGTACGAGTGTGCGGCCAGGATGAACTCAGGGCTTAACCGAACCAACTCGGAGGGTAATCTGCATAGTCGAGCAATGTCCTGAACCTCATCCAAACCTTTTGATGAAAACTAATCGCAGATGCTCCATCACGAAAACTCCCACATTCCTCCTCCATATTTATGATTATTATATTAAAATTATTATAATAATATAAACTCATAATAATATTAGGTAATATTAATGAAATTAATTAATAATAATTAATTCATTAATATTACTAATATTATTATGAGTTTATATTATTATAATAATTTTAATATAATAATCATAAATATGGAGGAGGAACGCGGGAGTTTTCGCAATGGAGCATCTGCGGTTAGTTTTCATCGAAGGGTTTGGATGAGGTTCAAGACACTACTCGACTATGCAGATTACACTATATTATAATTTTTAGGATTTATTAATTCAACTATGTTTATTTTAGTATTTTTAATATTTATCTTAGGGTTTGTATGCATTGGGTTTATAATATAGTCCATTTTGTTAATATATTCCCTCGAGTTCATAATCCTTGGGGTTTTTAGTATTAATCCCTGGGTAATAATAATAATAATATTTATTATTAAATATAATATATTTATAATTATTATTATTATTTTATATATAATAATATAAAAAAATAAAATATATTTTTATTATAATTATATTATTAAATAATAAATATATTCTATTATAATAATATATTACAATATTATTATAATAATAATAATGTATTATTATTGAGAGCTCTGCAACTCAAACCCTAATGGCGACAAGGAGGTGAAAACCTAGGGGCAACGCGAAGGAAGGGTGGAAGACCGTCAATAGCCCAGTCCAGCAGGAACTGACAGAGGCCAAAGCAACAAAGGTATGATAGAAGATGTCAGGAGGGGAGAGATCCCCTCCTACCGGGATATGGTGGCAGGAGACAGAAAGAGTAGCCAGGAGACAGAGGAACGGAAGAACACGGCCCCGGTGCTAGGAACTTCCTGGCAAATAGGCCGCAGAGGAAAGTGCTTGCCATGTACAGTGAAGAAACCCAGATATGTGATCCCAACGAACAAACTGGAAAAGTACAGAAGCTATATGAGGGATCATGCCCTTATCTGTAAGTTTGTAGGAGTCTGGCCGTCGGAAAGAGACCTCACCAAGTGGATTCAGCAAAAATGGCAGCCCCAAGGCCACATCGAGCTCAAGCTGGGAGCGAAAGGCTTCATTACGGTAATCTTCTTTAACCTGCAAGATAGAGATAAGGTATTTGAAAATGGCCTGTATTTCTATTATAATGCCGGTCTGTTCATGCGTTTCTGGGAAGAATGCTACAACCCTGACAAAGAAACCTTTCTAGCTGCGCCTGTCTAGGTTCGCTTATTCGGGCTCCCCACAAACTTCTGGGACCCGAACATCTTGGAGGGGATAGGAAACTCAATAGGAAGCTTCGTGAAAATAGCAGAAACTACAAATAAAGGCAGATACACCTCGTACGCCAAGATCTGTTTTTACATGAACCTAGCAAACCCCATCCCCGACACAATAGAGCTTGAATATCATGAAGATGTTTGGCAGCAGAACATAGATTATGAACACATCCAGTTTAGGTGTCGCAGGTGCCATACCCATGGCCACCTGGCAAAGGAATGTCGGATAACCAGGGAGGAAGAAGAAAGTAGAAGGCCCCTGCAAAAAAAGAAAGAGCCAGAACAGGAGGAATTCCAAGAGGTGAGAAGTAAAAGGAAAGCTAATAAGGAAACCCCCCAGAAAGATAGGAAAGGAAAACAATCCGCCCCAACGAATCCAAATAGTTTTGCAATATTGCAGGTAGAGGAAGACGAGGAAGACCAACCCATGGAAAATCAGGAGGATAAAGGCTCGGACAGCAGTGAGAGCTGCGAAAGAAACCAAACAAAATGGAAAGCCCCGAGCAAGCCACCAGAAAAAGATAAGGAACTAGACGAACAAACTGAACAGATGGAGACAGACCAAGAAACCAGTAGGGAAGACCTAAGTTAGGAAGAGGAAGTATTGAGAAAACTGTTGAATGAATGGAAGAACTTGGATGAGAGCTTTATTCCGGAAGAACAAAAAAGGCTGTATGCGGAAACCTTCCAACAATATAAAACCAAACTTGAAAAAGGCAAATCCTCACTAGAAGAATACCAAGAGATTCAAAAGGAAAGCAGACCAGATCAGAATAGACAAGGTAAAGGGGGGAAAAAAGAGGAAGAAAAAACCTTAAGGATTCCATCCAACTCATGGGAGAAATGTTAGTCAATACAGGGAGAGTGGTCCCGCTATCAGCGATGTTTCAAAACCTGTCCCAAGTTAACCAATGATTTTGACATCGTGGAATATCAGAGGCTTAAACAACAAAGGAAAACAAAGACATCTGGCAGCAAGACTCAAAAAATACAAACCATAGATTATGCTTCTCCAAGAAACTAAAATCCCAGGCCAGAAAATGGAGGAAATTCTCAATAAAATAAAACCGAGATACGAACAAGTAACTATAGATGCCAAAGGGAGTGCAGGAGGGATAGAAATTCTCTGGAATCCAGCAGAAGTCCTTACCGACTGGTGGATAGGAATGCCAAGAATCCTCACAGGGAGATTCAAACTCATAGGACAAAGCGAATGGGTGGTAATCTCGACTGTCTATGGGCCCCACACCCGTGCAGACAGAGACCTGTTTCTCAAACAACTTACAAAGATTAGAAATATGCCCCAGGAGCAGAGATGGATCCTGGCAAGCGACTTCAACTTAATCACATCTAGAGAAGAGAAAAGAAGTGGAATAAGCAGAGAAGATCCGGACATGGAAAGATTCAGAGACGTGTAGACAGAACTAAGGGTGGTTGAAATCCCAACCATAAACGGGAAATTCACCTGGAATAATAGAAGGGGCGGGTCCAAACTGATCGCTTCAAGACTGGACAGATTCCTCATCTCAGAGCACATAATCGGGCTAGATATCTTCTATGAAGCCTCTATCCTACCCTCAATAGGGTCGGACCACTGGCCAATAAAGCTCGAAATAGCCTTAAATGATCAGAACAAAAAGAGACCCTTCCGGTTCGAGTCATTTTGGCTTCGTGCCCCTGATTTCCTAGAAAAAGTAAGAAGCTGGTGCCAGGACAGCAAAAGCGGAAAGGAAGGCTGCAGTAAAATGCACTCTTTTCAGCTAAGACTCAAAGAAATCAAGAGAAAAATCAAGAAGTGGAACAGGGAAGAATTCGGCAACATCTAGCAGGAGCGAGGCAAACTCCAGTCCAGATTGGAAAGAATCCAGCAGCAAATCATCTCGGACGGACGAAATAAAGAACTGGTTGAGGAGGAAGTCAGAGTAATCACTCAATTGGAGGAAAGGCGAAAACAGGAAGAAATCCTGTGGACGCAGAAATCCCGGGTCCAATCGCTAAAAGAGGGAGATAAAAACTCCAAATTCTTCCATAAAGCTATGATGAACCATCGCCAACACAACAAAATCTTCTCCTTGAAAGACAAGGAGGGAAACAGAGTGACACAGCAGGATGAAATAGAATAACTCTTGGTGGAGCACTTCAAAGGCATTCTCTCTGAACCAAATGTCAACTGATCTGAGGACATAGACAAATTCTGTCACCATATTCCTAAGAAAGTCTCTAGAGATCAAAACCTAGCCCTTCTTAGGGTAATCACCAAGGAGGAACTTGAAGAGACAATCAACAAATTGCCAAAAAACAAGGCCCCGGGCCCCGACGGCTTCACCATTGAATTTTATCAAGTGACTTGGAGTTTCATGGGGAATGATCTGCTAGACCTAGTGGAGAATTCTAGGTGTTCCAAGCGCATGCACCAGGGCTTGAATGCCACCTTCCTGGCTCTAATCCCGAAGAATGGCTGCTCGGATGAACCACAGGGTTTCAGGCCCATTTCCCTATGTAATTTTGTCTACAAAATCCTTGCAACTGTCATGGTAAATAGGCTCAAGCCAATCCTGCCGGATCTCATTGCCCCGGAGCAAACTGGCTTTGTCAAAGGACGGCAGATCACCGATGGCATCATAGTGGCCCAAGAAGTGATCCACTC
The DNA here is from genome assembly GCA_000404065.3 of Pinus taeda. Taxonomy (NCBI): domain Eukaryota; kingdom Viridiplantae; phylum Streptophyta; class Pinopsida; order Pinales; family Pinaceae; genus Pinus; species Pinus taeda. Next base: position 83,407 of record APFE030082213.1, on the reverse strand, counting down.
CCTGAAAAGCTCCCGCGCCCCAAGCATGCTTATCAAACTTGATTTGGCCAAGGCATTTGATCACCTTAGTTGGAAATATCTAGCAGGCATCCTTAAAGCCTATGGATTTGACCAAAGATGGATAAATTGGATCCTGTCTATGGTTGGCACTCCAGTCATGTCAATTATGTTAAACGGCACCCCCTCTGAAGCCTTCACTCCTTCCCGCGGGCTAAGGCAGGGAGACCCCCTATCTCCCTTCCTCCTCATCCTAGCCGTAGAAGGCCTAGGCAGATTGGTAAAGGCTCAAGTCTCCAGGGATCAGATAAAGGGCCTCTGAATCTGCGGGGAGGACATCCCGGTCTCGCACCAGCAATTTGTAGACGATGTGATGCTATATGGTCAAGCCACACTGAAGGAGGCCCAAAGAATTATCAAAACCTTATCCCAATTCAGCAAAGCCTATGGAATGGAGATTAACAAGGACAAATCGGAAGTGTTTTTCTTCAATACCTCGCTGACTGCCCAAAGATTCCTGGCATGCATTCTAGGCTTTAACAGGGGAACCTTCCCGTCAAAATACCTAGGTATTATGTTGCATGAGCATCAATTCCGGTTGGCCAACTCGGAACTTCTAATAAAAAAAATCCAAAATAAAATGGAGAACTGGACCCATCGCTCATTGAATGCCCCAAGTCGGATAATCCTCTTGAAAGCAGTTTTGCAGGCCATCCCTAACTACCAGCTCTCGTGCCAAGCTATCCCTAAGACAACAAGCCAAAAGCTAGTTACCTTGTTCAAAAACTTCCTCTGGCAGGGGACCAGCAAAACAAGAAAGTGGGCCCTAATCTCATGGGAGTGGCTTAGTCGGCTCTCCAAAGATGGCGGTTTAGGGCTTCATGACCCCTTTGTCCTCAACCAAGTCATGTGCGTGAAACTCTAGTGGAGGTGGATTCAGGGTGGCCCTGACCTGTGGAAGGTGATATGGGAAAGAAAATACGATGCGGCAGGGGAAACCGAAGAAAGAATGAGAAGTATGATAGAGACCAGAGGATCTGCAATCTGGAACCTGGCGAGGGGCAGCAAAGACTTGATAAGGGATAACAGTTTTTGGGAAATTCGAGTAGGGGACAAAGCCAGATTCTAGGAGGAATCTTGGCAGCAACGCGAATGACTCATACAAAAAGACAACCTCCATGCCATCCTTGCCTTCTTGTCCCAGACTGGGTAATTAACAGTTGGCAATTTCTGGAAGCCAGACGAGGAAGGATACTGGCGCAATTGGAAACAAAAAGAGGATTGGGAAAGAGCACCAGAAACTGACAGATGGCAAGAGTATTATACAGAGATGGCGTCTCAAAAAATAGCTAGGAAAATAGGGTCTGACATCCTCAGATGGGGTAAATGAATTCAAGGAAATTTCTCAATAGCAGAAGCCTACTACCACAAAGTCAATCAAAATCAACAGCCGGAAACAAATCAATGGAAAAACCTTTGGAAAACCAAGCACTGGCCTAGAGTCTCTTTTTTCATTTGGACTATACTTCACGGCAGAGCGCTTACCTCAGACCAGATTCTGAGGAAGGGAAGCCAAGGCCCATCCCACTGTGCCCTCTGCAACTCCCAAGAGGAAACCATGGAACATTTGATGAACCGCTACTCAGTCAGCAACTCCCTGTGGGAATGCCACCTCAAATTGTTTGAGCGCCATCACAGAAATCATCAGAACATCGTAAACACCATAGTAAATTGGCTGAGAAATCCTTATCAGAATCTAGTGGTCAATCGCGCTTGGCTCCTTTCCACCGGGTTCCTGCTCTGGAATATCTGGAAATCACGGAATGGGGCAATTTTCAAGGCAGAACCCCATACCCCCATAGCAATCTGGGAACAAACCATCAGGAACATTCGTGAAACAATCCTAACAGAAAGCTGGAAGGACGAAGACTGGCAGACATTGCTAACGAAGGAGGCAATCCTGAAAAGACTAGAGGTCAGCCAAAGTATGGTGAATGGGGGTGTTTCATGAAAAGAACAGACCAAGGAAGTGGTTGAAAGCAACCAGTATTGACACCCCCCACAGGGATTCATAAAGCTTAATTTTGATGGCACTCAAAACACAACCCAGGAGAGGCTGGCATTGGGGGAGTCTTCAGAGACGCCAAGGGCAACGCACTGAGAACTTTCGCGATGGACTGCGGGGAAGCCTCAAATAATGAAGCCGAGCTGCACGCCCTGAAATGGGACCTGGAAATTTCTCTACGGGTCAATTTTAAGCGACTCCAAATCAAGGGAGACTCGAAGTTGGTGATCGGCATGCTTAGGAAGCTCCAGCAACAACAACCAGCGGAAAAAATTAGCAAAAGCTGGAGAACAGCTTGGCTCATAGGAGAAATTGGGAAACTCCTATCCAGAATAGATTACCTCATTCCGAATCACACCAGACGTTCAGGCAACAAGCCAGAAGATTGGCTTGTGAATTGGGGTTGTCGGAATCGAGGCAAAGAAATTGACAACGAAGGTCTGCCTCAATTGCTCCCGAAGGAGAAATCTCGACTTCAACAATTGCTTGACGTCGATAAAGGTGGTAAAGGCACGACCGAGATGAACGGTCAGGATCAGGAAGCACACAGTGGAGGCGAAGAAAATTCACAATAGATGGGAACGAACAGCACATTCGTGGGAACAGGAAGAAGTGAAAGGAATGAAAAAATCGGGCAGATGACAGGGCAAGGCAGGTCTGGTCGAGGGGACGGAGAAGACGTGTGAACCGAATCATCATTAAGGAAGGATCTGGAGCCAGCTCCGAAATTCGGGATAATTGACAGAGGAAGGATGATAGGTGGCACCAGGAGTATAGGAAGGTTACGGCAAGAGCAGCCAGGAGGATATTGGAGTAATGACACATAAAGTGGGTAGGTCAAGTCACGCCACTTCCCGAGATAGGGAGGCTGGAATGTCAGATAGAAAATTAAACGGCCAAGTGGAGGCTCAGTTGACAGGACAATGAGTAAATAACATCCATATGCCCGAGGAAACAGATGGAAGGCTCATTCAGTTTGGGAAGAATGATGAAAAAAGTGGAAAGGCGCCTGCTCGACTCTGCGACCAGCCCTCCTCCTCAGCTCCGACAAGAAAAGGTGGTATGTTTCCTATCGTCCTCGTCCTTCAACCATTACGTTAGCTCGCAACTCCGTTATCTTTGCTTGCCCAGAAATGTTCTACCCTAGTGCGCAGAATCTCAGTTACAGAGATGAAAATGGCCCTCCGGGTACTCTTTTGTTTCTCTTATCCTCCTCCCGAGCAGGGAAATATTTGCATGAAGCTAGTTCTGGGTCCTGTTCTGAGAGTCAGGCTGCGTGGGGGGCTTTGACGGGTCTTGCTGCGCTCCAAGAAGGACCTTACACCCCTGGTCTTATTTGCTCCCTAGTCTTCTACCGTGGCCTCTACCACGATTGCCATTCTATTCTGCTGGCTAGGCCCGAAAGGTTTCGCCAATTCGTCTGGCGGGGGTTTCTTCGAGCTTCTGTGAGAGGGTGGTGGGTCTTAAGCCGCCGCACCTGGCATGTTGTTGCTATAAGGGCCTAGGCTTTCAACCATGCTGAGAATGCCGCTACAAGCGATCAGACCTTGACAATGCTCCAACTCATTAACACTGACTTGTGGTTTTCTGCTGTGCAGGTCGAAAAGCTCCCACAATTTCCAAGCCCCAGGTCCGTGGCAAGATGGCTCCAAGGAAAGTCAATTCTGCAAAGAAATGGGAAGATGGCACCAGTAGCCATCCAAACAAAAGGGGCAGGAAGCCCGACTCTGAAAAGCTCCTCCAATTGATAGACGGGTACATGACCAGCATCTCTCCCGAGATCCATTCCCAAATCCATGGGTGGGAGCGCGAGCTGTGGGAAATCAACGCGAACCAAGAGATCCCTCGCGAGGATTGGGAAGTGATCACGGACCTAGGCACCTCAAGGGGCAGGAACACGTTGTTCAATAAAATGCTCCAATTTTACTAGATCATGAAACATGTGGTTGGTCGGGCTATGGAGGTAAACCAGGCTGTCCGTGAAGAGGAGGATGAGGAACGCAAGCAGGCAGAGGAGCTCCTCAAAAGCCAACTGACGGAAGAATCAGCCAACATAAAGAACACTCTCCTGAAAGAGATTGCGGTTGTCCAAGTCCAGGGAGCCAGGAACCATCTGCTGCTGAAGGACATGGAACAATTGGTGCTGGAACTCAAATGGGCCATAGAGCAGAAGATTCTGAAGCCTGGTGCTAGCGCCTCAAAGCCTGCCCTGGTTAACTTGTCGGACGAGGATTAGCTGAGTTGTGTCTTCTTTTGTTTAATATGATGATGAATCTGAACTGTATCTGGGTGTCGCGTTATGTTCATGTCGTTAGCTTAGACAATAATAGGCAAAACAATGGTTATGACAAGAACAAGGAACAAAACATTTTTAAATTTTGGTTAGGTTTTAAGGCCGAAAGGTGGCGGTCTAGTTTCCTGCGGACAAACCTGCCACCTAAACTCTACTATGATGTAATTTTGTTTGTCATATGGAATGAAGAATGCATAACTTTACAAAAAAAAAAATATTGTATTATTATTATAATAATAATAATATTTTATTATTACGCAGGGAATAATATTAAACAAAAGGAACTAATATTATAAACCCAAGGAACTAAAAAACCCAACCGTTTAATATTATAAACCCAAGGAATTAATGAACCCAGGGGATAAATATTAAAAACCTAAGGGATCAAAAATCGCAAGGGATTGATATTACAAACAAGAGATTAATAAAGTTGGCCATGATTGACATTATAAACCTAAGTTAATAATAAACCCAAAGGATTAATACTAAAACCCCAAGGGATTATGAAATAATATTAAACCCAAGGGACTAATATTATAAACCCAACAATGGTAAACCCTAATATATATATTAGAAAGACTAAAATAAACATGGTTTATTTTCATGGTGAGACAATCCTTGTCACAATGTGACATTCAACCATGGCTAACCATGGCTGGCTATGATTGTCAATGGTTGACCATGATCGATATTATAAACCTAAGGGAATAATAAACCGAAACGATTGATATTATAAACCCAAAGGAATAATAAACCCAAGGGATTAAAACTAAAACCCCAAGGGATTATGAACCCTAGGGAATAATATTAAACCCAAGGGACTAATATTATAAACTCAACGTATATAAACCCTAAGATAAATATTATAAACACTAAAATAAACATGATCGACCATCATTGGTTTTCTTATTGAGAAAATCCTTATCACAATTCCATGTTGGACCATGGTTGACGATGGTTAGCTAGGATTAACAATGGTTGACCATCATTGATATTATAAACCTAAGTGAATAATAAACCCAAGGGATTGATATTATAAACCCAAAGAAATAATAAAACGAAGGGATTAATACTAAAACCCCAATGGATTATGAACCCAAGGGAATAATATTAAACCCATAAGCCAAATATTATAAACTCAACATTGGTAAACTCAAATATAAATACTACAAACACTAAAAAAAACATGGTTTATTTTGATGGTGAGACAATCCTTGTCACAATGCGACATTCAAACATGGTTGACCATGGTTGGCTATGATTGACAATGGTTGACCATGATTGATATTATAAAGCTAAGGGAATAATAAACCCAAGGGATTGATATTATAAACCCAAATGAATAATAAAACCAAGGGATTAATACTAAAACCCCAAGGGATTATGAACCCAAGGGAATAATATTAAACCCAAGGGACTAATATTATAAACCCAACATTCATAAACCCAAATATAAATATTATAAACACTAAAATAAACATGGTTTATTTTCATCGTGAGACAATCCTTGTCACAATGTGACATTCAAACCATGGTTGACCATGGTTGGTTATGATTGACAATGGTTGACCATGATCGATATTATAAACCTAAGGGAATAATAAACCCCAAGGGATTGATATCAAAAATCCAAAGGAATAATAAACCCAAGGGATTAATACTAAAACCCCAAGGGATTATGAACCCAATATTAAACCAAGGGGACTAATATTATAAACCTAACATATATAAACCCTAAGATAAATATTATAAACACTAAAATAAACATGATTGACCATCGTTGATTTTCATATTGAGACAATCCTTATCACAATTCCATGTTGGACCATAGCTGACATCATAATAAACCATGGTTGACTCGAGAATAATAAACCCAAGCGATTGATATTATAAACCCAAAGAACAATAAACCCAAGGGATTAATACTAAAATCCCAAGGGATTATGAACCCGAGGGAATAATATTAAACAAAAGGGATTAATATTATAAAGCCAAGGTATAAAAACCCTAAGATAAATATTAAAAATACTAAAATAAACATTGTTGAATTAACAAACCCTAAGAATTAATATTTTGAACTCAAGGGATTAATAAACCAAAGGGATTATTAATATTATAAACGAAAGGAACAATAAACCCAAGGGATTAATACTAAAGCCCCAATGGATTATGAACCTAAGGGAATAATATTAAATCCAATGGGCTAGTATTATAAACCCAAGGTATATAAACCCTAAGTGGAGATAACTTTTTTCATAATGTGAGATCGAACCATGATTGACCACAGTTGACCATGGTTGGTTATGGATGACCATGATTGATATTATAAACCCAGGTTAATAATAAACCCAAGGGATTGATATTATGAACCCATGGGAAACATAAACCCAAGGGATTAATACTAAAACTCAAGGGATTATGAACTCAAGGGATTATGAACCCAAGGGAATAATATTAAACCCAAGGGATTAATATTAAAAACCCAACATTGGTAAACCCAGATATAAGTATTACAAACACTAAAATAAATAAGGTTTATTTTCATGGTGAGACAGTCCTTGTCACAGTGTGACATTCAACCATGGTTGACCATGGTTCGCTATAATTGACAATGGTTGACCATAATTGATATTATAAACCTAAGGGAATAATAAACCCAAGGAATTGATATTATAAACCGAAAGGAACAATAAACACAAGGGATTAATACTAAAACCCCAAGATATTATGAACCCAAGGGAATAATATTAAACCCAAGGGCCAAATATTATAAACCCAACACTGGTAAACCCAAATATAAATACTACAAACACTAAAATAAACATGGTTTATTTTCATGGTGCGACAATCCTTGTCACAATGAAACATTCAACCATGGTTGGCTATGATTGACAATGGTTGACCATGATTGATATTATAAACCTAAGGGAATAATAAACCCAAAGGAATAACAAACCTAAGGGATTAATATTAAAACCCCAAGAGATTATAAACCCAAGGGAATAATATTAAACCCATAGGACTAATATTATAAACATAACATTGGTAAACCCAAATATAAATATTACAAACACTAAAATAAACATGGTTTATTTGCATGGTGAGACAATCCTTGTCACAAATGCGACATTCAACCATGGTTGAGCATTGTTGGCTATGATTGAAAATGGTGGATGATGATTGATATTATAAACCTAAGGGAATAATAAACCCAAGGGATTAATATGAGAAACCCAAAGGAATAATAAACCAAAAGGATTAATACTAAAACCCCAAGGGATTATGAACCCAAGGGAATAATATTAAACCTAAGGGACTAATATTATAAACCCAACGTATATAAACCCTAAGATAAATATTATAAACACTAAAATAAACATGATCGATCATCGTTGATTTTCATATTGAGACAATCCTTATCACAATTCCATGTTGGATCATGGTCGACATCATAATAAACCATGTTTGACTTGGGAATAGTAAACCCAAGCGATTGATATTATAAACACAAAGGAACAATAAACCCAAGGGATTAATATTAAAACACCAAGGTATTATGAACCTAAGGGAATAATATTAAACAAAATGGACTAATAATATAAACCCAAGGTATACAAACCCTAAGATAAATATTAAAAATACTAAAATAAACATGGTTAAATTAATAAACCCTAATAATTAATATTTTAAACTCAAGGGATTAATAAACCAAAGGGATTACTAATACTATAAACCAAAGGAACTAATAAACTCAAACTTTTAATATTAAAAACCCAACAAATTAGTGAACCCAAGGGATAAATATTAAAAACCTAAGGGATCAAAAAGCGCAAGGGATGACAAACACAAGAGATTAATAAAGTTGACCATGGTTGATATTATAAACCCAACCTAATAATAATCCCAAGGGATTATGAACCCAAGGGAATAATATTAAACCCAAGATACTAATAATATAAACCCAATATTGGTAAACCCCAATATACATATTACAAACACTAAAATAAACATGGTTTATTTTCATGGTGAGACAATCCTTGTCACAATGAGACATTCAACCATGGTTGACCACGGTTGGATATGATTGATATAGTTGACCATGATTGATATTGTAAACCTAAGGGAATAATAAACCCAAGGGATTGATATTATAAACCCAAAGGAATAATAAACCCAAGGGATTAACATTAAAACCCCAAGGGATTATGAACCCAAGGGAATAATATTAAACCCAAGGGAATAATATTAGACCCAAGGGACTAATATTATAAATCCAACGTATATAAACCTTAAGACAAATATTATAAACACTAAAATAAACATGATTGACCATCATTGTTTTACATATTGGCACAATCATTATCACAATTCCATGTTGGACCATGGTTGACCATGGTTGACATCATAATAAACCATCATTGACAGGGGAATAATAAACCCAAGTGATTGATGTTGGACAATGGTTGATCATGGTTGAACATGGTTGTTTATTGTTGACCATTGTTGAATAATATTAAACCCTAGGAATATGAACCCTTAGATCAATAAATCGAAAGGATTGATATTATAAACCCAAGTGAATAATAAACCTAAGGGATAAAAATTATAAACCCAATGCATATAAACCCTAACATAACTATTATAAACCCTAAAATAAACATGGTTGACCATGGTTTATTTCCATATTAGATTATCTATTGTGATATTAACATAATCATAAATAGTTGGACAAGTATTTAACCCTTAATATTGGGGTTTATAAAACCAGGAGATTATTAATATTACAAACCCAAGGCATTAATATTGTAAAAACAAATGATTAATAAATGCAAGGGATCAATATACCCAAGGAATCAATAAACCCAACGAGCTAATATTAAAAACCCAAAAAAGAGGAATGGAGCTAGGGTTTAGAACAAGGAGCAGCAGGAGGAGTGAGATGGTAACAATGGAGGGGCCAGGAGGAGGGAGTTCCACTCCCTCCTACAGTAACGTCATATCAAATAGAAGCAGGGAAATGAGTTTGAATGGATTCAGGAAACCCTTAGAGGCTGGAAAAAAGAAGACAGACTCAAAAGAACTAGAAAGTAGCAAAGCTGATGAACAGGAAGAAACTCACGGGTGGTCAGAAGGGAGGAGAGACCAGAGGACAACAGTTAGAAAAATGTGTACAAATCTGCAGCAGGACCCTGTAAGCCCAAGTCAACCATCAAACCCCGGGTGGTTCTGGATGATCCTGCACTGCAGGTGCACAGAGATCACATGGCGACGTATGCTATTATATGCAAGTTTATGGGTATATGGCCCACAAAGAAGAATCTGTACACATGGATAAGAAACAACTGGAAACCAAAGGGAGATATAACTTTGCATCTAGGGTCCAAGGGTTTCTTCACAGTGGTTTTCACTAGCCTAGAGGACAAAGACAAAGTGTTTGAATGCAGACCCTATTTCTATGCTACTGTAAGACTATATATGCGACCCTAGGTAATGAGCTTTGTCCCGGAGCGAGAAACGTTCACATCGGTCCTGGTATGGATAAGACTTTACTCCCTACCTCTAGATTATTGGCTGCCTGAATCCTTAAAAGCTATAGGAAATAAATTAGGACATTTTCTAAAAATATCAAAGGCAACTCTGCGAGGTAAATATACCTCCTTTGCATGAATATGTGTGGAAATGGATCTATCGAGAGCACTCCTGGATGAAGTTGTCATAGAAGTTTATGATGAGGAATGGGTACATGTGTTGGACTATAAACATGTCCCTTTTAGATGTTGGAAATGTCATGAACATGGGCACCTATTTAGAGACTGCCCACAAAACAAAAGGGAGGATAATTCGAGAACCAACATAGGCAAAGATCCTGAAGGATTTACCAAGATGGGAGGCAGAGGGAAATAAGGGGGAAGAAAGTACCAGAAAAAATAGAGTGAAAACAAGCTATCAAGTCGCAACAGTTTTGAAATTTTAGAAGAAGAAGGGGGCAACGTTGGGAAGGTCGTTACACTAGACAACCATCCTATAGAGAAGGAAAAGGAGGAAAACATGGAAATAATAAAGGAAAACAACGAACAACAGGAAACCATACCAAGCAACATGGAACTAAGCAGGGACCAGGAGATGACCCCAAGTGAAGTTGGGACAGAGGACCAAGAACTACATGAGATTCTTGAGAGGGAGAATCTTGATCTAGAAAAATTCTTAAACAAGGGAACCAACAAAGGGATAGACTCCCTACCACAAGAGGAGTTTGACAGAGTACAACAACTCTTCCTCTGGAGATCTCAGCAAAAGCCTCAGGAATCAAAAGAAGCCATGAAAGCCAGGACCATATAGGGGTCAAATCAATGGAGGAAATATCAGGACACTCGGCCAAAAACCCAGGCAGGAAAAGAGGAAGAAAAAGACAAATGAGTTGTTAACAGAGTGTGGAAAGCTCATGATCAACTCAGGTGAGATGAAAGATCTCACCAATTACTCTTTCAAAAACCCATCATTATGAAGCTCACAACCTAGAATATCACGGGTCTAGGAAGTAAAAGGAAACAGAGGAATCTCATCAACAAATTAAAAGAAGAAAACCCAGATATGGTGTTCATACAGGAAACAAAATGTTCCATAGATAAAGTCTGGGAGATACATAACAAATGGCTCAGTAAATATGAGCACCTAGAATTCAAAGTGAATAACACAGCGGGTGGGTTTCGTACTCTATGGAAATCCTCAGAAATTTGGCATTCTGGATGCGGAAGCATCCAAGAACTACCTTTCAATGGTTATCCAACCTTTGGGTGACAAGGAAATCTATATGGTCACAAATTTTTATGGTCCTCAAAAACCTGAAGACAAACTCAAGCTTCTCATCTCACTAGAGGAGCTAAGGGAGAGACACCCAGTAATGCCCTGGATTTTGAGTGGAGATTTCAACATGATCAAATCTCTCACGGAAAAAAAGGAGGAACTAGAGTAATAGGAAGAGACTCTATTTCTTTCCAGAACTTCCTAATCAACTTGAGGCTAGTGGACTTAGAAACAACAAATGGAACCTTCACATGGAACAATAAGAGGGGAGGAGTTTCCCAAGTTGCCTCAAAACTAGATAGATTCATCATCTCGGAGAACCTCCTCCTCTCTAGACCTAACTTGAATGCTTTTATCCTTCCTTTTGGAGGGTTGGACCATTGGTCGATTCAACTAGAAGCTTCTTTTATTGGCATGCTGAGGAACATACCTTTCAGGTTCGAAAATGTTTGGCTCACTCACCCTGACTTCATCTCCAATATTGATAAATGGTGGAAGGAATATTTAGCCATTCAAGGCACTAAAATTTTCCTTCTGCAACAGAGACTAAAACACATTAAGGTCAAACTCAAAGATAGGAACAAAAGTGAGTTTGGAAACATTTTTAAAGCCAAAAGAGAAGTGGAACAAAAGTTACAGAAAATTAACCAAATTCTTGTCAAGTAAGGCTTTACCGAGGATAGGAAATTGCAAGCTGACTCTCTCCAACAGGAATGGGACATCAGATGTTAGCAGGAAGAAATCTTCTGGAAGCAAAAATCAAGAGCGCAATGGCTTAAAGAAGGAGAAAGAAATGCAAGGTTTTTCCACAAATCAACCATGGAACATCGGGCTCATAATCGAATCACAAAGCTCATAGATCCTTAAGGGAAAGAGCTAAGCACACACAAAGATATGGAATCTATTTTGGTACAACATTTTCAAAATATAGCAACAGAGCCTATCTTAGACATATTGCTAGCTATTAAAATATTTACACATCATATTCCAAAATTGGTGACCAGGAAAGATAATTATAATCTCAACAGACCAGTGACAGAAGAGGAGGTAAAAGAAGTAATAACTGAGATTCACAATGGGAAAGCTCCTGGACCATATGGTTTCAACGTTGACTTCTTCAAGGTGGGAAATAGTCAAACAAGACATACTAAAGGTGGTGGAGGATTCAAGAATTTAAAAAACAATCCTAAAAGCACTAAATACCTCCTTCATAGCCCTAATTCCTAAACAAGATAAAGCAATGACTCCAGATCAATTCAGACTCATAGCCCTCTGTAATGTAATATACAAAATCATCTCCAAAGTTATTGTAAACAGACTCAAGCTCCTTCTTCCAACTCTCGTGTTGGAGGAGAAAACTGGATATGTGGAAGGAAGGCAAATTCTCAATAACATCATTCAAGCTCACAAAATAGTGCACTCTCTCAAGAATAATAAGCAAGCAGGGATGATCATACAACTAGACCTAGCAAAAGATTATGACAAGCTAAGTTGGTTATACATCGAAGAAGTTCTAAAAGCATATGGATTTTACCAGAATTGGATAAGATGGGTTATAGCTTTCGTAACATCTGCTAGCTTTTCTATCCTTCTCAATGGTTCTCCATCTAGATCCTTTTAGCCCTCGAGGGGTCTCAGGCAAGGAGATCCACTCTCTCTCTTTATATTTATCCTTATGATGGAAGGATTAGGCAAAGCGATCATTTCTACCAAAAGGGAAGGCACAATCCAAGGTCTCAAGCTCACCTAGGACGGAGACTCTCTGACACATCAGCAATTTGTAGATGACACCATGTTACAGGGCATACCAACGGTTAAAGAAGCCAAAGCTTACAAACAAATTCTGCAATATTTTTCTTTGGTAGCTGGTATAGAGGTAAGTCTCACAAAATCAAAAGTATTTTTTTTCAATACAAATATTGCCATTCAGAGAAACCTCTCTAGAATTCTCAGCTTTCACAGAGACCATCTTCCCTCCAAATATCTGGGAATACCTCTCACTGACAAACCTTTGAGCAAGGAAGTTTGGGAGCCATTGACTAATAAAATGAAGGACAAAATCAACAAATGGACAATTATATCTTTAAATCTAGCTGGCAGGCTCATTCTCTCAAAGGACGTCCTGCAATCTATTCCAATCTACATGTTTTCAACTCTTCCTATCCCTAGAGGAGTAGCTCAACAAATCAAGAACATGCAAAGAGATTTTCTTTGGGGAAAAGGGGAGGAAAAAAAGAAATGGGCTCTGGTAGCTTGGGACAAATTTTGCAAACCCAAACCTCATGGGGGTCTAGGTCTCCATGACCTGGAAACTCTCAAAAAAATTTTGGGGGCCAAACTTTGGTGGAGATGGCCGAAGGAATCAAGCAACCCATGGGCCAAGCTCTGGAAACAGAAATATGCAAAGGACTGGCAATAATGGGACCTAATCAGAATGACCAGACATATCCGGGGCTCCCATATTTGGAACAATGCTTGGGAGAACAGAGCTTTAGTTCAGAAACATAGCTGCTGGGAGATTGGAAATGGGAACCTTGCCTGGTTTTGGGAGGATAACTGGCAGAAGGAACCCAACTTAAGTAGAGAAGGACTGGATATTCTCAAAGAGGAAACTGTCAACAAAGGACTAAAAAAGGTCAGTGACTTTTGGGATAAGACAAGGAACAATGATAAATGGAGAACATGGAAAGTACCAATTTTATAGTGAAGAGACTCCTCTAAAGACCCAAGTTAAAGCTCTTGCTACAATCTTGGAAAAGAGGAAAATTTTGATCTCTACTTTCACAGATCAACTTAGATGGGGAAGAAGCAGCGAGGGAAACTTCAACCTCAAAGAAGCCAAAGAAATTGCCACTGGTTACAATTTTTCAAACCCGGATAAAATTTGGAAGGACCTATGGAAGCACCCTCACTGGATGAAAATCAAGCTGTTTATGTGGATGGTTCATCACAATAAGATTATGACTTGGGAAAATCTTAGAAAGAAAGGTTTTGTGAGACCATCTAGATGCTAGTTATGTGGTATCCAAGAAGAAACGAGGGATTACCTTCTCAACCTCTATACCTTCACCTCAACCTTATGGAACTGGGTTGCCTCTATCTTCAAGCAAACTGACAGGGATGAAAACGACATCTCCAAAACCTTAAAGAATTGGAGGAAAAAACTTTCTGAGAATGAGACAGTCAACACAACCTAGACAGTGATACCAGGCTTTTTAATCTGGAATGTCTGGAAAGAACGCAATAACAGATTTTTCAATGATAAATCCGGCTCACCCCAAAACATAATAGCTCAGCTCCTAAGGCAACTCAATGAAACTATAGATACCATTCAGAAGCAACCTCCTAAGAATCCTCCATCACACTAGGAGGCTCGCATTGTTCTGCTTTTGGGCCTACAAAAGCTTGTCCCCCAGGGCACAATCCAGATTGTAAGACACTCTATAATGAGGTAGGATTACTGGCAACCACCCCCCCTGGCTACTTGAAATTTAATATAGACGGAGCCTTGAAAGGAAACCTAGGGGTTGCGGGTTATGGAGGAGCTATAAGAGATGACAAGGGGAATATAATAGTCATCTTCCACAGTCATTTAGGGAATGATACCAACAACATGGTGGAACTAATGGCCATAGAGCAGTGCTTAGAGATTCTAAGAGATCTCAATATGACGAACACTATAATAGAAGTTGACTCTGAATTAACAATTAATTCAATAAAAAAAATAGCAAATGGCTCTGCACCAGAGAAAGTCTCGAACCACTGGAGACTTTTGCAAGTCTATCATCGTATTCAATCGCATCTAAGAATCCTGAGAACCCTAAGTTTTGTACATGTGCACATAAATGCCAACAGATTAGTGGGTCGACTGGTAAATGAAGGGGTGCTCTGTAAAAATGATCACAGTATATACAGGTGGGAGCTAACACCTGCAGGGAATTTGCGAGAGGAATGCCACAGTCTGGCATGCACAGACAATGAGAATTATCACAGTACGAAGGAGACGCAACAATTGGGCAATTAAGAGAATGGAGGACAAGGGTTCATCAAGCAGAAGACCTCAGCATCGGCACGATGGAAGCTTTCTAATGGACGAAAGGATGCGGAGAAAGAGCGGTTTCCTTTCTCAAAGAAAACAGAGATCAAGCGGTTTAGTGGTTTATCAAGCATCCCCAAGATCCCAAGTGGTTTTTTTATGGTTTGCCTTCGATGCCATTCATCAATCACCACGTGGCGGCAGGCGAAGAAAGAAAACCTGCTATATTGGGCGGGTTTTCCTCGAGCTTTTTCTCTGCTCGATATTCTCCTCAACCGTCGGATTCGATGGGTGAAGATCTATGGCCACAATTCATCGAGCTTGTTGGATGTGTTATCCTCCAAGCTTATCGTGATCATCGTGGTGGCTCTTGGGTTTCAGATGTCAAAGTAGCATGGGATTTATCTCCCTGGATGGACCCGCTTGAACCCTTGAATTAGATTTAATTTCCTTTCAAGTCCGTGGTTTTTGTCAATTTGTAGGCATTTTGTGGTGTCGTTTTCACCCCCCAACCGTGTGTTCTTCAGATTCAAATCCTACGGCCATAGGCATTCACAGAGTTTTTTGGGAATGAGGCCTGATTTTTTAGGCTTGGCAGTCACCGACTGCTCCTATTGACTTTTGTGCCAGGACTTGTAACATAGTTTTGTAAATTTTTAGCCATTGAATGAGAAGGAAACACTCTTGCTTTAGCAAAACAAAAAACCCAAAAAAAAAAAGAATTTAAATATATTGTTAACTTGCTAATGGAAATGTATATACTTTTGATGATGTTTTCAATGCCAAAAGATAATTTAAATATATTGATAACTTGTTAATACAAATAGATATACCTTGATAACTTGCTAATACAAATAGATATACCTTTGATCACCTTTCCAATGTCATTTTCTAATAGATGCAATGTGAAATTTTCAGGAGTAAGACATCCATCCAATTGAATAAAATAGTGTTTAAGATCTATATCTAGAATTAGAAAATTCTTAAGGTTATTTAGATCTACAAGGATTTAGGATGAATTTTTTCAAAAAAATATTTTACAAGGCTTTTAAACATTTAACTCTTTAAATGGAGTTAGGTTTTAGTCCTTTCTTCTAAGTTTATAATATTATTCTTTTACAAATTCAAAAACAACTCAATATAATTTTAGGTTTATAATATATATCATTAAATGAAAATCCTTAGGATGGCATAGAATAGAGATTTTAGGCTTTTTTTTTTAATATGTTTGAAGTGGAATGGATGTCTACCATTTTTTTTAATATATTTGAAGTGGAGTATGTTTTCCATTAAACAAAGAATAGAGAAAAGTAGAAAAATGTGTGGTATGCTTTGTAATGAATAGAGAAAAGTAGAAAAAGGTGTAATATTCTTTATAATGAACAGTGAATAGAACAACATATAGTTGGTAATAGAAATCTCAATTCAATGTTTCATATATTGAGTTTTTGTAAATTTTAGAAGCTGGATTCCACTTGTTTGGGTGCAAAAGTTAATTTATAGTGCCACATAGTTAATTTTATGTTTCAATAATTTATAGTGTTTTTTGGTTTGTGAGTAATTTATAGTCAACAATTATGAGTAATTTAGGTTAATTATGAGTAATTTAGATTCATGACTAATTATGAGTAATTATAAGTAACTATGTGTTATTTAGCTTTATGAGTAATTGACTAATTCTATGTTTCATTTTTTAGGTTTATGGGTAATTTCTAGTAATTCAGGTATATGAGTAAACTAGTTCCGATTTAATAAATAGTTCTGATTTAAATATTTATTAATTATTTGTGGTTTAAACAATTTCTCATTTAATAAATATCTTTTTAATCACTATTGCATAACTTATCTTATTTCATTAGTATAAACCTTAAGATCATTGTCAAATTAAATCATGAATAATGAATTTTACATATTTAATTTTATATTTCAATAATTTATAGGGTCTTTAGGTTTATGCATAATTTATAGTAAACAGTTATAAGTAACTTAGATGTATGACTAATTATCATGAACTATGAGTTATTTAGCTTATGAGTAATTGACTAAGTTTATGTTTTAGTTTTCAAGATTATGAGTACTTTATACTAATTTAGGTATGTGAATAAACAATTTCTGATTTAATAAATAATTTTGATTTAAATATTTATTAATTATTTATAATTTAAACAATTTCTCATTTAATAAATACTTTTTTAACCATTATTACAAAGCTTAATTGATTTCATTAAAATTAGTATAAATCTTAAGATCATTGTCAAATTAAATAATGAATAATTAATCAGTTGGTGTATATGCGTTTTTTGCAAATGTTTTGATGAAGCAAAAATTGTGAAATGCTCAAAATCTTTTCATGAGCATAGAAATTAATAAATGTGAGTTTGTTAAAAGCAAACACATAATAATAGCCTTGCAGCTAGAAGATGAAATGGTAATAACATTCAATTATTAAAATAGTTATGCAATTAATAATGTTGTTTAAAGCAGGGTATATCAAAATTATTTGGAAAACCGAATAGTGGCATTTGGCAAATCCAACAATTATAGCAAGTCGAGGGAATTCCATCATCAAATGCATTAAACACCCGTTGCAATGTAGTAGCTCACGGTGTGGCTCAACGGTTGGCATGATAGTAATCTAATATCACAAGTTTCTAATGTAACACACACAATTCAACACACAAAACCACTTATTCCAATTTTATTTTTAATTTTATTTTGCCCTCACTAATCCCAATACATATTTCATAAATGGTTATACATATCTTCATAAAGTAGCTATAAGATAATAATAAAAAATAATAAAAAACATTAATTAACAAAATCATTCAAATACCCTATTCTAACAGAGGAAAGCCTATAGATACCAATCTTTAAGGTGTAGGAGTGGTTTTATTGAAACTCAGGGCGGAGCAGGTAAACGTGTTCTGAGTGGGAGTGGAGTATTAACAATAAGCACAACAATTTAGCAGTGAGCACATGGGTAACAGATTTTGATCATAGAAGTTATCAAACCATTTCAACAAAAGATACGAAAGGTACATCTAACCCTGGAGCCTTCGATATAAAAAGAATTAAAATGTTAAATGTAAGATATTTTTAAATTCTCGCATTCTACTTGGATCTCTAATCTAACAATTTGGAGAATAATGCAGATGTGAATTCTACTTGGATCTCTAATCTAACAATTTGGAGAATAATGCAGATGTGAAAGTGTGGAACAAATATTTAAAGCCTGGAAATTATCATCTTTCATTTGATTATATTCCTTTTTTGTTGTGGGTTGTGGAAATACAGATATCTATATCGAAATCTAGGGCTACTCGATATGGGACTGCTAATTATTAGGGAAGGTCTGCCTATTATAAGTGTTTGGATGGATAGCATGTATTTTGTTTTCCCCCTACCTATGGATCTATCACTGGACCGTGAGGTGGGGAGACCACAAACGAATTGTGTATAGACTGTATGAAAACTCCATAAGCCCTTGGTTTTTGTAGTGGGCTTGGTCATCCAGAATCAATTGGGAATCCATTTGGTTCGAGAGATGGAACTCCTAGATTATATAATGAAGATTAGCATCATGTAAGTGTTCCTTTCATTTACAATTTACATTTAACTTCAACACGACTTCACCAAAAATGATCAAATCCATTCCATATCCGAGTGTTATTGATCTTTTAAATGACAAATCTAGGTAACAGTGGCCATTGAAAACAATATTAATATATAGAGTAGTAATCTTCCAAATCTAGGTAACAGATTGTGCACCTTTCCTTGTAGATAGAAGCTAAGAGAAGCACCTTCAAATTATTCCAGTAATCCTTCCAGCAATCCTTCCAGTAATCCTTCAACAATTCCAACAACCCAAGCACTAAGAAATGCATGCATCCACGGAGCACTACTTTGCTTATAATAGATGGAATGGTGATGAATAAAACGAACAATAAATATTTAATCACAATTTGAAATGCTCAAGTTGCTTTATTCCTCCACGTTACAATCCTAGATGGAGTGACGGAGTTATTATTAAGAGCATGAAAGGGTGAAATTGATGGACAAGTTAATGAAACTACCGACACCTGTTATTTGGAATTGGACACACGTTACCAGTGGTTTGAAATGATCATCTTATTTGGAAATACACATTTCCACTACTATGACAATTGTATGTGTAAGGTGTGTGTTACATTTTTTAGTCTTCCCATTATGGTTAATCGTGATAGGTGTCAATTAACTAATGGCATGGTAAATTTTTTTAATGAAGCTTTGTAAAAAATTAATTCAAACAAGGTTTAATCGTGCGATTTAGATATGTGGGGAATTTAGTGGCATGAATTCAATCCATTGATATTGTGGCAACAACGAGAATATACTGGCATCTTCAAATTTAAACCATCCAATCAATTTTTTTTATTAGTAAAATTATTAAAGTGCCCAATTCCAATAAAAAAGATGCCTATCAACATAATAAGATGTATTCTAGTTTAAGAAATAAAAAATACATATTAATTACCAACCGTTTTTGTTGTAGATATAAGCATTACTAACCTGTTTTGTTGTAAAAAAAATCACATACATCTCTTAGCATTATTATTTATAGCTATATTTTGGGATTAGATTCTTATTATTAGTTTTGTTATTTAAAAATTATAGTTTTAAAATTTGAAAGGATAAAGTTAAATATTAAAAAAAAAAAAAAAATTAAAAAATTATTCAAAAATAAAAACGAAATAGATTAAGTTTAAGCATTAAGTAAATGAGTGAAATGGATTTAGTAAATCAATGAAGTGGATTTAGTTAAAGAAGCTAAACGAATTCAAATTATATAATAGAACCCTCGTTAATAAAAAGAGACGAGATAAGACAAAAGACTACAACCTAATCCTAAAACTACAAATCAAGAGAACTAAGTTGAGTTGCACTAAAGGCCCATCGAAAAATTAAGCAAGCATAGGGTAAGATTGAAACAACATTAAAAAGTCAAGTTGTGCGATAAACCCCTCCAATGATAGAGCAAGTCAAGGTAAGTTTTATGTTTAGTATAAGAGAAATGTTGCGACGTTATTGTTAGCATTATTATTATATAAGTTTACATAATAATAAAAAAAACTTAATATAAAAATAAATAAATAAAAATACAAATAATTTTATGTGAATATATATTAATACAATTTGTTTGGTAGAGTTTATTTTACATGTAAAGTTTTTTTATATTTGATGAAATAGAAGGCCCTCGTGAAATGAAAAGTTGTTTACTAAAAAAGAATGAAATATGCATACTTTTTTTTCTTTTCTCTCTTTCTTTTTTCTTTTCTTTTCTCCTCCTCTTCTTCTTCTTTTCTTTTTTTCTCCTCTTCTTTCTTCTTTTTTCTTTCTTTCTTTTTCTTTTTCTTTTCTTTTCTTTCTTTCTTTTTTTCTTTTCTTTTCTTTTTCAGATGAAAAAAGCATATATTCTTTCAAGATTAATACTTACAGCTTCTTCATAGCATAGTATCCCAATAGCAGCTCTTTTTAGATGTTTAGTGCAATTTGCATGATGTCTTCATACAAAAAAGTTCCCAATACCTAGCCCAAAAAGCATAAACTGGTAGAACTTTGTGAATTCAAATGGTTCCATATAAATAGTACCAACATGTGATTCTATTTATAGGCATATATATAGTAGATCTGGAAATCCGAAAACTATAGACTCAAAAAGGAAATAACATAATGGACCTATGCGATGTCAAAAAAGAGTTATCAAGCTAGAAAATCATTATGGAAATGGTATAATCCTAGCCTCGAGCCAAGTCTCGCTTGTTTTGATCTTTATGTGAAGACCATCCAGATCGTTTTTTAGGCCTTTCTTGGAGAGACGGTCCGATCCATTGTTGAAATCCCTGCTATTGTGTTGTATGGAGGAGTGTTCTAATGAGCTCCATAGTGTTTTGATCTGATTTAACCAGCCTTGTATGGAGGATTTTCATATGGTAGCCTTGTCGCCAACATAGTCTATAATGACCTTAGAGTCACCATAGATGTGGATAGATTGAATATCCAGGAAATGAACAAACCAGAGAAGTACCCATAGTTCCATAGCTTCAGCCTTTGTATTGGTGTCTTTATCGAACCCCCAGTGGACATAATATGTGATGCGCCATCGAAGAATCTAGTTGGGTAATTTATCTCAGGGCCAGTGTTGGTTTTTTTGGGCATTTTTGTGTTACCCGCTTGTATTTCAATAGATATCTTATTTCTAATTATTTCCAACACCCAAGCTCCCTGTTCTCTGTGGTCATTGAAGATGATATTATTCCTCCATTTCCAGATTTCCCAAATGAAAATAGGAGGAATATAGCGCCATGTACTGTGTTGGTTACTCCACCATTCAAGACAATTAGTAATGCATGTGAACCGCAAAATTTTTAATCTATATGTGGCATCTAGGTTTTGCCATAATATAGAAACTTCAGGGCATATGATGAACAGATGCCCATTATCCTCTTCTACATTCTTGCATAGTATGCAATACCCAGGCCTTGTCCAGTTCCTTTTCTGTAGGTTTTCCCATGTCAGATATTTGTTCCTCCAGACCAGCCAGAGAAAAATAGTATTTTTTGTAGGAATGTGGGTGTTCCAGAATTTTGAAAACCATCTGGCCTTCAGTTGATTGTCATCCAGACAGAAATGTCTTTGATATGTATCCTCCACCATGATGTTGTCCACCTTCATCTTACCCTGTCATGAAATCGAGTCACATTTTGAGTCCCTACGGATACCAATAAGTTGCAATTGCAAGTAGATCTTATCCCACTCCACAATGTTGTCCACTTAGAATCAGCTCCGATGAATGTTTCCATACAGGGAAACTATTTTTCCAAGTCACAATGACTTGTTACCAAAAGAATATGCCCAGGTCATTAAATCCATGTATGAGAGAAACCAGGATAGTGTCGATGTCCTCCAGTCCCTAGACGTTGTCGTGACCAATTACTATGTGGTGTCCCGTGCCCAATATCCATGTAAGCAGTGCAAGAAATAAATGACGAGTCTTAACAAAACTGTGTTAGACCGCAGAGCCAGAGTTACAACCAATACATCCCCTGCGCATCCATACTTTAAAATCAATACCATTCAGATATTTGTGATTTATAATTTGACTCCATGTGCCAGTGCCAAAGATCCTGCGCCATATTGATTTGAGTAGTAGTGCATGACCAAATCTCTTCAAATGTAGGATGTCCCAACCCCATAGCCACTTCGACATAGAGATGTGTTCCAGCTTTGTGAGGTGGTATTTGTGCTTCTGATGCATGCCAGACCAGATGAAGTGTGCAATGATCCCATTTAATTTCTTGATGATGGAAGTGGGCAGTTTGAATAAGTGTTCCCAGTACACACCCATTTGAGTTATCACAACTTGAGCAAGAGTGAAATTCCCTCCCATAGAAAGACATATGTACTCCCAGCCCGATATTTTCAGTTCGAATCAGTCAACCAACCATTGCCAGTCTAAATTTCTATAATTACAAGGCTTAATATGGAAACAAAGGTATTTCAACCCACCAGACATGAGCTCAGATGCACTACCAAATATATTAGCAATATAATCAATAATATTTGTATCACCTTGATCATGTACAATAGCCGATTTACTTTGGTTATTAATTAAGCCAATAGCATTACCAAATTTAATGAAAGTGTGAAAAAGGTGAAGTCAAGCAAACTTGTTGAGGATCCCCATGATGAGCACATGATCAACAAAGAAGCTGTGGGAAATCTGAATATTTCTCCTGATGTTCAGAGGTTGAAAATGTCCTTCAGCAACTGCATTTGTAATGTGAAGACTTAGACCATCTAAAGCCAGAATAAATAGGAGGGGTGATAGAGAATAACCCTGTCGGAGACCCCTCCTGACCTTAAAATATGTCGCCAGGTATCCATTTATGATCACCACGAATTGTACATTTGATACGCATTCCATAATGCACTCAGCAACCGAGGGATGAATACCAACCTTGTGGAGGACCAGTCGCAAATACCCCCAATCTAGACAATCAAATGTTTTTTTAAGGTCCACCTTCATAATCGCTCCACTTAATTTCTTAGTATAGATGGAATGTAGACATTACTGTGTGATTGCTACTGCATCATGTATCTGACGATTTTTAAGAAAACCAAATTGCTGAGGGGTGATGAAAGAGGAGAGGCTGGGTCTCAAACTATTTGCAATAGTCTTGGAGATAATTTTATAAACAAGATTATAGAGTGAAATGGGGTGGAAATCAGAGAAGGAATGAGTAAGTGGCTTCTTCGGGATTAGAGCAATATAGGTGGAGTTAAGAAGGGGATGAACATATCCCATAACCTGGGATTCATTGACCGATTATACCATATTGGCCTGAAAGAGGTCAAAAAAATGAGTGAACAACTCAATGGTCCAACCGTCGGAGCCGGGGCTTTTGTCACCATGGAAGGAATGCAATACCTCATGAATTTTCGCCGCAGAGACTAGTTTGTATAGGGCATGATTCACATCTTCATCGAAGATGTTGGGGTAGTGTTGTATTCCCCAAATTTGATCCTTCGGATAGTCCATAATTCTTTGGTCATAGGCTTGTTGAAAGAATGTAGAGGTGGCCCGGCTGATTTCCTTTTGTGTTTGGAATTTATTACCTTCATAGTCATAAATCTCCCATATGGAATCGATTCGACGCCTAGAATTTGCATATATATGGAAGAACTTGGTGTTCTAGTCACCATCCCTGATCCAAATAGCTCTACTCTTTAGTTTCCATGTAATCTCCTTAATGAGCAACATATCTTGCCTTGTTTTTTTTAATGCTTGTATGCAATACCGAATTTCATTTGGGAGTGTGTGACCAGATAGGAGTGGGTTGATCTCCATTAGTTCCTTATTTATAGTTGCAAGTTCTATGTTCAAAAGTCACTTCTTTTTTATCTCCCACTGCTTGGTCTCATGCCGCAAGACCCCTAGTTTATCAATAAAGGACTACATATGTGAGGGATATCGATTTTCCTCTCTACAACAAATACCCCAGACAAGATCAAAATAAGTGGGATCTTCCAACCAAATTTGGTTAAACTTGAAGGGCATATCACCACGGAATTCATCCTGACGCCAGTGGAGAGTGATGGGGCGATGGCCAGATATGTGGCAACTGATAATTTCAAATGAGACCATCCCAAGTTGCTCTATTATCTGATCATGAAGGAGGAAGTGGTATAGTCGCTTAGCAATGTAACCCTCTCTCGACCGTCCATTATCCCAAGTGGGCATAATAGTGGAGGGACAAAAATCCACCAAGTTATGGTCCATGATAATAGTTTTTAGTATGTCTCTCATGGCGTCAGCTCTTTTGGAGCGACCCCATCATTCGTGTGTGCCAAAAGTATCAAAAGTATAGTTTAGATCATGCGCCAAAACAAGAAAAGATAGGTCAAATAGCTCTGACTCAACCATATGCTACCAAAAAAGCTCTTGGTCACGGTATGGGGCATATACATTTAGTCTATGAATGCGATCCAAGAGGCTGCGGATGTGTCCAATGAGTAGTGTCCTTGCAAAATAGGAAAAATCCTGAACCCTAACCCATATGGGGTCCCAGATAGCAATGAGACCACCGAAGAGACCATGAGCATTAGTGGCTGCGATGTGCCAGTCTAGTAGCATTGTCCGAAAATAACTAATCACCTGAGGAGCAAGGTGCATTGTTTCTTGTCGTAGAATAATGTAGGGACGATTAGAAGAAAAGAGATTCTTTAGGGACAAAAGTTTAGGGGTGGCTCCAAGTCCCCTCATGTTTAGTGAAAGAATAAAGGTCATGTTTGTCCTTGAGTGGGCTTCCATGCTCCAAGGGCCCGAGTAGGGATAGAGTCAACTATGGGGACGTTAATAAGGGCATGAGAATCCACAGGATAGAAAGACGGTGGGGGACGTGGATGTCCACAGAAGTATCTGTTGTCTCGTGGTTTTTTTTTTTCGGATGGTGATGTAACCGCAGATGTAGGGCTAATGTGAGGGGATGAAGGACCAGATGGTTGTGGATGGTGAGTGATCAGAGGTCCAGGGTTTTCTTCTAGAGAAGGAAAACAAGATCCCTGTCCATAGAATTTGTGGGGGAAATAAAAGGTGAATGTGGCGATACGAGAGTTGGTTTAGGAGAGGGTTCAGATGCGGGGGAGGAGGGTATGATACGAGTTGGAGACTTTGCCTGGACATACATGATATGGGTGGAGGATAGGGGGTCATGGTGCTTTGGATGTGGCGGAGCGTTAGGTGGTAGGTATTCATGTGAAGGGGAAGAAAGCCCATGTAATATGGCATATATGGGATGGGGGCCTGAACCTTTGGATAGCGAGGTGGACGGGATATGAATAGGTGCAAATTATAATGGAATAATAGCAGAGTGGTGGAGTGGTTTGCCAAGTGGAGAGAGTGGAGAAGTACCTGTATACAGTGGAGAGCCAGAGCCGCGCGACAGAGTCTCAGTGCCCCCATATGACGAACCATCTGTTGATATATCTTTTTCCTGTTGCCATATACCCTTCTGAGGGCGTCGATATGCCATAGGTTTGGGCCCCCAACGTCGAGGACAATGAGCCAAAAGGTGTCCTCTGCAGTGGAAATTTAGGCAACAAAAGGGGACGCCCCAAAGGTCCAGTCTCTGAATCAACTGAGTGTCGTTCCAACTGAGTACAATATGATCCAGAAAGCCTCCTCTATAATTATTTTCGATAAGAATCCATGCCACCCTTTTGTTAGGTGCCCCAAGGCACCGAGGATCCACATATATGAACTTCCCAATTACATTTCCAATATCAGTGAATACCCGCTTCGACTAGAATTCAATGGGGATACTAGGTAGTTTAACCCATATAAGATTATTTTGTGGTGTATCCTGCAGCGGGTTAAAGCCGATATACTAGGAGTATAGAGCAAGGAAGTTGTGCCCCTTAAGCCAGGGAAATGATTTAATCTTGTTGAGGTCTTCCTGACAAAGAAAATGGAAGTTGTATCATCCGTTGAGCAGGCGAACCATCGTCAACATATAATTGAGTAGAATGTGCCATTTAAAATGTAACCAGGCGCGGATGTCCGAGTCCTCCATATCGGCAAACTACCACTTCCCAACCATAACACACTTTTGTAAGCTAATTACATGGTTTAATAGCACATCATGTCCAAAAGCCAAAATGGGTGCAGGTTCAGTAATTTTAATAGCATGGTTGTGGTGGCGAGTTCGACGTCCATGCACCAAGTGTGAGTGTCCATGCATCGTTGATGGTGCATGTGAGCCATCTGGCAGTGAGTGCGTTGGAGAAGATGGGAGCCTTTTTTCCAAGGGTGTGGCCCCCCTCCCAAATGATTGTTCGGCCTCCACCATGGCACGAATGAGCGCCTCATGTGTTGAGGTGTTCGATGCCACGTAGTCCATCACCTCGAGCAACACATAAATAATGCAAATACAATCGGGAGAGTGTAGGGGCAAATGATAATGAGAGGTTAGGTGGTAGGTGAAGGATAAATGTGCCTCTGTCAGGGAATGTCTAGGGATCCCCCATGTCAGATAATCACAGTAGGAAGCATCGGAAAAGGTACCAGCAAAGGGAGGGGCTAGATATGGATGTCGCTAGAATTGAAGTTCAAATGAGGTAAGTACCTAGAGGTAGGAGAAGAATAAATATAGAAATGGTGTAGGACGGTGATAGTAGATCTTAGTTAGGGTGAGAAGATAACATCTTCCAAATGATGTATGTGGGAAAGTGTCTCGAGTCGTGTTGTTGCAGAGAGGCCGATACATCATCATCTAATTTGAAATCAAGCTGGATTCAGGGGCAATGGGTTGCCGAAAAAAAAGAGATGCAGATCAAAGCCAAGACAGAGTCGAATGTGGTGGCCGAAAATAGGAAATACATAGGATCAAAAGGATTGGGGGCAATCATTGCCATCGCAGCAGCAAAAACAACAACATCCTGGGCATGTCCACCATTTATTGTAAAGACGAAATCCAAAAGAGTTGCATGGTTGGGATACCATGAAAGAATTTATCCAGCGTTGACAGAGGATGTTATAGCTGGTGATATGGAGGCAATCAATCCCCCCCAGAAGGGACTGTGGACAGTTAAGGTGGAAGAGGTCACTCCAGAGGGGCATGTGGATGCCTAGGAGGTGACAGGAAGTGTAGGCAAATAATACAAATGAGAAGGTAAGTGGAAATGAAGAGTAGAATGACAATATGAAGAATCTCAGAGTGTGCAATAGAGAGAAATGAGAGCAAAATATTGAACATCATCAGTAGTATGTGCAGTGCCGTGGAATAGTGTATACTAGATGCGATTGAGACGGTCGTGCACAAAAATGAGTTATGTTTTATTCGAAACCCAACCAGTCCCCCTGTCACCTTGTTCGGCTTAGTCAGTGGAGTTGGCGGAAGTACACAACCTCAAAACACGAGCTCTATGCTTGTCGTTGTGCAATGCATCCTCCCCAAAGCCCTAAGGAATCCTACCTATACACAAAAACACACATGAGCATTGATCCCTGTATATCTATATGCATAAATGAGCATATAAATGTTCTAGTCATTTGAAATATGCATTTTACATCTAAATTAAACACACTACATTTTGAGTTTGAAATTGATAAATTATTTTATTTTTAATATTGACTTCAATTTAAAAGATTATATGTTTTTTTAACATTAAACCAATTGTCACGATAGCCTTATTCTTCATTAAATTCTAAAATATTTTTAAAATTTGCAAAGTTGTCGTCTTAATATATAGATTAATCGAGCAAATCGTTTCTTAGTTGTTCAAATAGAACTTCAAATATTACAGAGACTCAACGAGAAATATATATTTATGGAATTTTGATGTAAAATTGGAAAGTTCCATTGACATTAATAAAGTGCACATTTAAAAATTTATTTTAATATTTTGTTTTTAAAAAAATACACTCTTATAAATTATTCAATAATTTCTAATTAAATAGTTTTATGTGATTGTACCCTTCAAACATGAATATTTCTTGCAGAGTGGTGGATAAACAAGTACCCATATATGAAATGGACCCGTTACGTGTCATGCTGCATGTCGTTCGAATACTAAAGCTTATCCAATAGAGCATACCTCAGAGTACCATAGGAACTATATATATATATACATCATTGTCTCAATGGAGCACATCATGTTGCAGATTGTTCGGAATTGAGTAGAAATATAGACAAGTGAAAAAGGTGATCCCAGAGTAATAGGTAGTTAATTATCATGTAGGAAAAAAGAGTTCTGATGACGCTCCCATGTCAGAAGAAGCTCAAATGAGGCTCAAACGTGGAGCCATGAATGGAGGGCTCAGCACCAAGGAAGGTAGCCGTGAGCCAACAGACGAAGAAGTCAAGGAGAAAGGGCTCATGCCCAAGGAATCCCAGGTGTAACTAATTAGCCTTATTTTTTTCTTATTCTTGTTCTGGATCCTTCAATTACTTCCTGTATTCTGTGTGTTTTCAAATTGTACGTCATTAATGTATAATTTATTGAGCAGGAGCGGCTGATAGAGGGAGCAAAGAAGGGAGGGAGCACAAGGGCTGCTCAGATGGGGAAGGAAGGATATCAAGAGATGGGTAGAAAGGGCGGGCTGTCCAGGATGGGAATGTCTGGTGAGGAGGCAGCCAAGGAAAAAGGAATCGAGATAGACGAGTCCAAATATAAAACCAAGTCTGAACTCTCTGAGGTTGCCAAGACTCAGCCACAAACATGATAACCCCAATCTATTTACGACTATATGTAATGTATATATAATCTCGTATGTGTGTAGCATTCGGCTATATATGTCACAATTTTGAAAGCATCACCGTGATGATAATGCAATGCCAGTATTTTGGACGGCTTTTATGGCTGCCATTTTGCGAATAGTTATGCATCGCCAGAATTTTGGATGGCTTGACATAATTTCCAGCTGCCATCTTGTGAATAGTCGATGAAGCTCCACTTATATACATATAAAGACAGCGATTCTAGCAACGTATCTTCCGTTTTGTTTGTCATTGCATCTTTCCTCATCCAAATGAGTGTTTAATCTCTGATACATTATTTATTATTGTTAAATATCTCTTAATACTATTTATCATTGATGTTTCTATGGGCTAAATATTTACTTTAGAATCTTCAGTTTTGGTTTTAACACTATTTATCATTGATGTTTCTATGGGCTAGATATTTACTTTAGAATCATCAACTTTGGTAATAACATGACAGTTATTATTGTTGAATATCTCGTTAAATGGGGTACGCTCATTTGCTATAAATGTACAATATACTGAACCGTGATTGGGGAAACGGTAGCCTTGGGTTTTACATGTATAAAGCAAATGCAATCTTTTTGCATAAACCGTTTTTGGTTAGTTATTGATAACCCAGCTCAGCTTAGGATAGCAAGTGGCCTTGATCTCATTTGATTGGAGTTGGAATCCTAATCAGATATCACCCATGTAAATATTGTTTGTTTGTAGGGGATGCCCCGTTTTTAGATTGTTCGAAAACATTTTTGTCCATAGAAATTTTAAATCTTCATTGACAATACTACAAAAATGTACGACCACTTTGATAAAAAAAAATATAAGAATTACAAAAATGTTGTAATCAATTTAATAAAAAAACCTTAAGAATTATTATGTATGGGATTTTCTCGACGACAGAGTTTCACTGGAAATTCCAACTTTTATCACGAAAATGTGAAGGTTGATCGTGGTGTTTTAGAAGAGCTAAGCTAGGGATCTGCTTACGATAACGTAGGTGGATTTTTTTTAGAGCATAAATAAGTGCTAATAATTGTTATCGCGGGTTACACAACTTAAATTGTCTGGCAGATAGTCAATGGATGAATCAGTTGGCTAATGAGCATCGACATATGGTGAATCAATGTTGTTGGCATTGCACCTTGATCGACCGAGATTTATGTTTTCATGTTGTTGTTTGGAATTTGGCTTGTTATTCGGTGGAAAATTTGTTAGAGAGTGTAAAGAAGCAACAATTGTCAAAGTTGATCATTTGAAATCTCTCTAAAAAAAAATAGTTGTAGTCTTGGAGCTTCCTGGTGGAAAGTGTTTTGTTGTCATTGTAAAGGAGATGTAAAAATTATCTTGCAAATATGGGACAAGGTTTTAGATTTAACTGTCCAGGTTGTTCCACGATGAAATAGGAATCAGTGAAGCTCTCCAAACCACTGTGTCATGTTTATGTTGACCTGGAAAATAAATTTTCTCCCAATGATAAAATCACAGAAAATGGCTACACTTGTATACCTATTGTTAGTATCAGGGACCCAGTTCGCCCTGGTGTAAAAGATGTTGTTCAAACCTGTAAATCCATTAGAATCAATGTGCGAATGATAACTTGAGACAATATTAACACACTGATCTTCAATTCATTTGTCTTTTGTCGGATTTTTAACGAAATAAGTTCAAGAGAAAGGAAGGGTTAAATGTTTTCCATGGCATACTGAGCAATTGGGTGTTCATGCCAATAACCATGCTGGTTAAACTAATCCCCTTACCAGGAAAATCAAAGCAATATAAATTAAAAGTAGAATGATATGCATTTGGATTTTGCAGCCAATGGATGGATATTGTCTTCCAGATATGCAAGGTGTCAGCAACGCATGGAACCAATGCTTAACAGATAAATTGCACTCCTGGGTACCCCTCGTGGTTTTAATTATGTTGATAATGAATATTGCTTTGACTATCGACAGAGGGCCTGGGGAGGAGAATTCTGTAACATGTCGGTACTATAAGAACCATAGAATCTGTGTTGATCAAGAGAATTATCCATGCTCATATCACAAGGGACTAGGTTAGGATTGCTGTGAAAGTAACTTCAAGCTCCATAATAATAGTCATTCATGATAATACCTCAATCTTCGCCCATTTCAACTGAAATGGATCTCCTTAACTAAAATATTTCATGACAAATTTCCAAATACAAAGTTGGCTATTTCCAACAATTCTATACTTCGAGCATATCATGATAACAATCACGAGAATCCTCGAGAGCATAATGGTTCTTACAACTCTATATTTAGAGTACAGTCAATTGTTATTGCGAAACGTTTTTCCAGGAAATTTATATTACATACACTGTTATAATTAATATTGGTCTCATTTGCAATTAATAATGGTCTCATTTGCAAGGGACTAGGTTAGGATTGCTGTGAAAGTAACTTCAAGCTCCATAATAATAGTCATTAATGATAATACCTCAATCTTCGCCGCTCTCAACTGAAATGAATCTCCTTAACTAAAATATTTTACGACAAATTTCCAAATACAAAGTTGGCTATTTCCAACAATTCTATACTTCGAGCATATCATGGTAACAATCAGGAGAATCCTCGAGAGCATAATGGTTCTTACAATTCTATACTTAGAGCACAGTCAATTGTTATTGCGAAACGTTTTTCCAGGAAATTTATATTACATACACTGTTATAATTAATATTGGTCTCATTTGCTTTAGAGCCCACAGGTTCTCTAGGTTTGCCAAGGATTCAATCATTCCAATTTAGTCATCCATTGATCCTCAGTGCCCGGGAGGTTGGCGCTCGAACTACTTTGGCATTTCAGACATTAAAGAGGGATGGTGAACATGAACTTATGTTTTACAGAAATATAAGTGCAAATGTTTTACTTCACTACTTATCATAGAAGGTACAGATGGTCTTCCATATTACACAAAGGAGCCTATTTTGAGCTTTTGTGATTTTCTCTACTATATTTCCAAAGTAGAGGTTCGTGTGTTTATGTCCTATTTTACTTCACTGCTACTTATCATAGAAGTTCTAGATGGTCTTCCGTGAGCTTTTGCGATTTTCTCTACTATATTTCCAAAGTAGAGGTTCGTGTGTTTATGTCCTATTTTACTTCACTGCTACTTATCATAGAAGTTCTAGATGGTCTTCCATAATACACAATGGAGCCTATTTTGAGCTTTTGCGATTGTCTCTACTCTATTTCCAAAGGAGAGGTTCGTATGTTTATGTCCTATAGCAACATGGCTAGAAATTGGATCCTATGTACAAAGATATTAATGGGTCTGAATTATTTACTGCGGGAGTTTTTTTACATAGTTAGAAAGTTTTACACAGAATTTTATTATGTTTCCAAACTTCTTATTATTGAGGTTAAAGGGGAGGTAAACAAAGAAGATTGATACTTCTCAAAGGATCACAAAACAGGGAGATTGGTTGTATTGTTGTCATTAATGACAAATGAATAGCATGAGCAACAAGGAATGTCTATTATGTTTTATGGTTGGAGTATGTTTGTTGATGTATGCTTATTTTATGAGGTGTTGCTGAGAGATATTACGTAACAAAGATTAGTTGAAGAGTGCAACAGAAGGCAATGTGATGCATTGAGTTATGCTTATGTTGTTATTGAACTATTTGTTACTATATTGTTGTTCACTCTTATGCTTGATGGCAAGGTATTGTTGATCACTCTTATGCTTGATGGTAAGGCACGTCGAGTTGAATGCATAGATAATGTATGCACAAATGAACAAGTATTGTTATGCCTTGGAAGTAAACAACTTGCTTTCATATTGTTATTGCATGTTGATGGTGTTGCATATATTGTTATGGCAAAGGAGCAATGAGGTATGCTATATATGTTTGAGATAATGGCTTGGTTGTTATGGTTGCAAAGCATCTTGGTATGCTTGGTATACCTATTGTGTTTGGGTGCAAGGTATGCTAGATATGCTAGAACTATTGATAGAAAAACGAATGAGGAGCAAAGTATCATGGCACAGTTGTTGTATGCATAATTGTGTGAAGAGATGCATTGAGTTATGCTTGTTTTGATGCACTTATTATGGAAATGTAGTTGCATATATTGAGTTGGTTTGTTATCAAAGATTGTTGTGTTACACATATTGTTTTAATGCAAGACAAAGGCAAAGACATGAAGAATATTGTTATGGTTTTGATGTTGTGATGTTATAGGTTTTGATGTATTGGTAATGTATGTTGCAAAGGGTTGTTATGTTTGTTGATTTAATCATTACATTTGTCTAAAAATAATATTTGGTGAAGCATTTATTTTATTTTAATATTCAAAATCTCAAAAATTGTGAAATGAATGAGTAGAATGCATTTAAGAGACAATTCTTTTCACTTCATATTCATATTTGGAATACCAATATCCATTAAAGCTTGCTTATAAAAATGTGTGAGGTTGCAAGGCCATATGGTTAGAGAGTTAGAGAAAGTGTGAGCTGATTTGAGTTGTTTATTACTTGGCACATATATAGCATATGTGAAGCATATTTGAGGAGTAGAAGAAATAGGAATAGAGATGGAGGTATGCATATTTATAGGCTAGGTAACTAGCACATTGTTTTCTTGAATGTATTAAGAGGATATTGACTCTTTTCAAGTTGTTGCTTGATAAAAAGAATATGTTGGAACATGTCGAGGTAGGAGCCTTATGTGGGTTGTAGCCTGCAAAAAATTGACGGCAATTGGAGCTTCATTTAAGTTGTAGCTTGCACAAGGATTGAGGCAGCAACCTTTTGTAGATTGGAGCCTATAGAAAATCAAATGTAATAAGGGAGTAGGAGCTTGCCTTTGCATCACAAATATAACAAAGTCATGCTTTTCTCCCTTTATGGGTTTCAACTTATATCTGGTGTCCATGTGGTGATTTTGTGTGTTGATTTTATGTTATCATGAAAGTTGTTATGTTGTGCTTCGTAAATTACATAAAAGTCATATAAATCTGCCTTTTATATGGTGTTAAACTGCTCCTTGAATAGTTCAGATAAACATTAAATAGAAAAGAAATTTTTTTTATGAATGTACTAAACTAATTCACCCTTCCCCCCTCTCAATTTAGTTAAGTTTTCATCACCTTCTAGATCCTCAACGACCTCTAAGATATCTTTCCCCATTAAATCAAATAACAAGAACAATTGTGCACCCCAACCATCAAGCCCCAAACTTTTTGTCTTTTGGCATCTTCTCAAGAATATGTAAAACAACATCCTATGTAGCATGTCTCCTTATCCAATCTGATTATTCATCTGTGAAGAATTGGGAGAAGTTTCAGATAGCTTTTAATTGAACCACAATATTTATATGCCCACTTTCTTCAAACAATTTCTCATAAAACTTGACTCCTTCCAATGCAATTTCATCAAAGGAGAAAACAACGTTCGAACCATTCAATGTAAAAATTTCCTATACGTGGTTTACAACCCTATGATGACTAGCATACCTGAGCAAGAATTGAGTATTATTGTCACTTCAATAATCTAGGTGGCTCAGATTTAAATTTTCAATATAATTCTTGATCCCATAAAATTCCTACTCTCTTTGATTCCAGATATCTAACTTGCTCTTATTCATAATTAGTTAAAAGGACATCTCCTCAAATTTACAAATCTAAAATTTTCTCCTCTATTTAACCAAGGAACCATAAGTCTCCTCCTTTTCCTTTTTTAACCATTTGCATACAACTTCCTTCAAAAAATTTAAATTCCTAGTAAATTGAGCCATGAGGTACTCTACTTAACTTATCTATATGTTTCCAAACTGAATAAAAAAGGGCCCTGAAATTAGCATCATCAAGCCATCCTCGATTGAATCGAAATGGATAATGCCTCCTATCAACATCCCCCATTTCTAACCAAATTGGTTTTTTATCAGATATGGTTTCATTACTTATTATAGAACGAATCAACATACATTTAGCCAGAAGAGACTCTTTAATTAGAAATATATCCAAGTTCTTCCTTGCTGCACTTTCACTTCTTTTGTTGTTTGACCATGTTGGAATTAATTTCAGATGCTCTACATTCACCACACTTGTTGATTCCAACCAACAACGGAAGAAACCATCTAGATTGTTTCCTCTACTACTTTGACTCCACACTTCTCTACTTGAAAGGTGAAATTCAAGTCCCTTGCTATGACTAGGTTATCATTGTGGATGAAGTCACTATTCAACATCTCCAACCAATAATAAATTCCCTAAATTCATAGGGTCCATAACAATTTAGTATTGTTAATGGAAACATGATTGAAGGAACATTACCTTCCATAAGAATCCCACCTACACATACTGAACTTTTAAAGTATCTCTCTATGGGATCAACGAGTGAGTAATCCTCCTTACAATCCACAATCATCTACAACATTAAACTTCCACCCTGGTAGTCACACAAGAAAACAAATCAATCGCCTTTGATCTCAAACACATTGTCTCTTATAGAAACACAACATCTAGATTATGGACAATGAAAATTTGTTGAAGAGAATTTTTCTTAAGGGACCCCCCAATCCCCTCATGTCCGAAAATAGAATATGCATTGTGTAATTATTGGTCCATGACACTCTGCTTTAAGGGCCCTAAAAGAATTTTGGGATTAAGAAAAAGAGAGGCATGAACATACAGATGCATTTTCCCTTATGCCCCTTCCTCTCCTACTATGATATTTGGTAATACCGAAAATCCCCTCTTCTACATTTTCTTCCATAGGGGATAGTTTGACTCCACTAGCCTTAGACCTGGACCTCTAATGTTCTGTCAAAGAAATTAAATTCATGGAAGGACTTTCCTTAAGAAGGGGAGAATCATTAAACTTTCCATTTTCCAATTATTTCTCCTTTTGTAAGTTCAATCTTTCTTTGAGAGCTTCAAAGATCATATTCTTATTGACATAGGATGCATCTTCTTGAGTTCCTTCATTTCCATCTATCATTGGCACAAATGAAGATAGGACTCCCGATAGCTTCCCTAAATTTGAAGTCAAATAATCCTTAAGGTTCCTTGAATCCTCTTACCCCACTAGCTTCTCCTCGATCAAACCTTCTTGAGCCAAGATCTCAACATCACTACTTCTAAAACCCTTGATTTTTGTGTTTTGAACCACTTTTGTTTCTTCAAGGGATCCTTGAACATATTCTTTAACTAAAACTTCTAAGGTTTCCTTATCAGAGGGAGAAACCAGATCTTAAGGTTCTTAGTCTCAAACTGACTTTTGTTTGTTGCTTCCTTCATCCAATTGAATAATTCATTTTCTACATAATCCTTAAAGCCATTTCCTTTTGATTCTTTGGAAAAAAACCATTGGATTTCTCTCCCGCTCTAGAAATTTAATGGCACTGATTTGTTGATTGATTTTTAGATGAAGGGCCAAATTTTGAGAAAGTTTTTTTCTTAGTAGCCTATAGGCTACTTTTTTCCACTTCCAAATAAGACACTTCTTTCTTATTTTGCTCCATAGAAACCCCATCCCTTGAGGGAAACCCCTTCTCTACATGCCCTTCATTTCGAATTGAGCACACTGAAATCTTTGGACTATCGAAATTTACTCCCCTAATCCCAAAGATTACCTCTAAAGGACACACACATATTTTGTACCCCAACTTCCTGCAACAAGTGCACTAAAAGGGAACCCCCCAATAATTTGCGAGTTGGGAGAAGGAAAAACCCCGCCACCTAATCGCAAAATCTACCACTAGCCCTTTGCTAATGACAACTTCCACGAGAACCCTTACAATGCATTAGTCTTCTAACATTAGTTGATCTTCCTTTACTAACATATTTTTTCCAACTGCATTCTCGATTGCACCGAGATCTTTCTTATTCCAAAACTATGGTAGGAGTCCAAGAAGTAGGAACCACACCTACCTTACTAAAAAGGCTTTATGTCTCGGGTTGAATCCCTAATACCACTAACGAAGGATGAGACTTGAGTCCCCCCATAGCCACAAACCCTTTGTTGAGATTTGTAGCTTGGGAGGTACTCCACAGCCCTGAGTATTAGGCTTGTGTGAGTTGGCACCAAAAAATCTATTTGTGGGCCAAGTACCTAAGAGGTGGGTTTTGTACCCATAGTGTTGGGCATGAAACCAAGATGAATTTTGTTGATTTGACCCTTGGAGCGCATGTGGCACCCTTAGTGGAGCAAACGGATACAAAGAAATTCGAGGGAGCATTTGTCAAATGAGGAAGGAAATTTTTTATTATTTATATGTAGTGGGCTTATGGCAAAATTTTAAGGTCGGCATGACTTTAGGAGAGCCATAGAAGAGGTCTAGATGTTTCCATCAAGTAGCATATAAATAAGAGAGGGTTATAACCTCATTTGGCATCCAACAACACATCCTCTTCTCAAGAACAGATAGAGCAAGCGAGATGAATACCTTAGGTAGTCAAACTTAACAGGAGTAGGACGAAGAAGATAGTTTTAGTCTTGTTTTGTCTCATGGTTTGGTACAGGTTCAAGGAGGACATTTGTTCCAGTTCTTAAGGGAAAATTTTGGGTGTGTTAAGGAGGAATTCTCTCTGTGATGTTCGCCAAAATTTTATGTGTAATTGTAGGTGGTTGGATCCTTAGTTTTTGGAGGCCAAGCAGCCTAGTAGGATGCCAAGACTAGGCCACATCCTTCTGAGCCAAGTGCGCAGAAAATCAAGGTCTGTGGGAGAGTTTGCACATTGGTTTAGGGTTGTTGCAGGGTGCCCTAGACAGGGCTGAAAAACTCAAAGGTAGTGTGCTCAAATATGAAGTGCTTCAAAGGCCTGAAGGGACATCTTCAAGGAGAAAGGGTGTAGGTTTAGAGGTCCAGTTTAGGACAGAAGTCGGGAAACATGTGTACAAGGTGGAGGAATGTTAGAAGGTTGTCCAAAACAACCCTAAGTGTAGACTTGTGAAGGACAATAAGTTTGCTAGGAGTGGCAGGTGTGTTGGCCTAAGGGTTGGCTCTTTGAAGGGCAAAAGAAGGCAACCAAGTGGGCTAGTGTATAAACAAAAAATGGTGAGGATTTTGATGTATTTAATTTGAAAGCTCATAATTTTATCAAGCTTACTGTTTAATTAAAATTTTAATTTCAATTTCAAATAAAATTAATTGAATTTCTAATTATAGTAATTAATTTTTAATTAGAAATTATTTTTTAATTAGATTATACATTATTTGTTATTTATTTTTTATTTAAAAATAATATAATTGAAGTTTTATAGTATATAGATTTTCATTTTAATAAAAAAAAAAATGATTAAAAAAACATGAGAAAAGAGAAAAGAAAGATTTAGCATGTAATGAGTTTAGAGGGAGAAAGGAAATATTTATCATTTAATTCAAGCTAGAGTTTGAGTGGAATTAAATAGGTGTTAACTTTTTTTTGTTTTTTCAAATTCAAAATGTTTTTACTTATAAGGATTTGATGCCTTTTTATGTAGGATATATTATTTATGTGTGTGCATGTGAGCACTATTTGTCAACTCTATGTTGAGCACCAAACAAATTACAAGTCTTATTCATATTGAATAACATACTATGAAATGTTTAACCATTAGATTTTTTTTTTTTTCATTGATATTTATATATTATATAATAATGTATGTGATGTCAATTAAATTTTTTTGGGTTTATTTTTTGGTGGTTGGGGACTGATGTCATCCTCCTCTTGAATATCTTTCCCTTTCTTTCTTTAGTTATTGGGTCCGTTTATATTATATATATTATATGATATATATATTCTTCTGAATAAAGACTATTTCTATTAATAAGAAAAAAAGAGATATTTACAATGAGGTCGCAGCCTCAGAGGGTGAGTGAACCAGCCCTCGACAGAAGAAACAGAGCTCAGAGAGGAGCAGCTGAACATGTATGTGTACTCCGTTTACAACACTGAAATGAACTGCTTCCAGATAACCATTCCTTACAAACAAAAAAGCGCATAACAGAGAACATTTACAGCCTCAGAATTCTATGGCAAAACTGTGCACATCAGAGTTTCCAAAAAGTTGAAACATCCACCAGCATTCCAAAAAGACTTGCGGAGGTCGGATAAGGAACTAAACGAAACTTGCAACTTGACCATATAGCATAGAGAAAGACAATAACAGAGATTTTAAATCAAAACTTAGACCTTGGAGGTGTAGCAACCGGACTACGTAGAGGAAGAAGTTACTCATGCGGTATCTGAGGGTAGGTGTCCCGCTCAGCTTGAGTGCCTGGTGCGGCGACCCAGGTGACTTCTTCATTGCCTTCCGCTCCGCCCTCAGTAGGGGTAACGAGATGAAGAATACCAAAATCATGTTGAATAGGACCGCAAACGATAACTTCTTCCTGAGGCGGAGTTCGTTGACGGGTGGCATCCTTGGCGGCAGGGGAGTCCTCCTGCATGTGTTCGGCAGTGAACTTCAGTCCTTCCACTTCTCCCTGAGCCAGACTTTCCTTCGGAGATGGGGTGGATGAAGAGCTAATCGGGTCCTCATGCAATTCCACCTCTTCCGCTACCAGAATGGTAGTCGTAATGGTAACCACTGGCTTGTTCAGACGACTGCGGAATGTGAAGCGGGAAGTCTGAAAGGAGGTATTCGGGACTTGACTGGATGGATTGGGGGGAGGTGAAGACGGAGAGGCAGAGGAAATTGGAATAATGAGCCGAGAAGGGGAGTGCAGGGCTCGACCACTGGGAGCCGAAGAGCCTCCTCTGCATGGAATTCCTCTGCTTCGAGGCATTGTGAACTCTTGCTTGCGACTTGGAGAACCGAGCAGAAGAGAATTGGGGGATGGGAAAGAGACTTGCACAACCGTCTCAACACCAAGGGGAAGAAACCTACACTTGGACTTACCAATGCTCCGAAACAGGAAATACCAATGGCGGGGAGGGAGCTAGGCGGTTATAACACTGATAGTCCTCATGGCAGGCCAGCTATGAGGCGTAAATACCCCTGCACTCCACTGACCTCCATTAATTCCTGAAGGTACCATAATCAACTCGCACATTAACCCAGGATCGATAATCTGTTGTGAGATCGACATTCTTAAATGCGACCAAGAGGGCATCCAGCTGCCGAGAGGGTGTTATACGTGTTGGGCAAGCGATCGAAAAACACCCGCATCCGGGTAGACTGCCTGACGAGGAGGCCGATCTTTCTCTACCAAATTTTTGAATTCAGTGAGTTGTTCCTCTGTAGCTATGTTGAGCGTGGGACCTGAATAGGCATCCATCTCCAATTCTACTCCAACATTGGCTAGAAAGTCCACCAGTTTGTTTCCTTCTCTTACTGTGTGCTTGAAGGAAATTGCCTGGTATTGAGAAAGCCATTGTCTGATTAGTTCCAATCTTTGCGCCATTCTCCAACTGTTGCTTATTTTATGGATTGGAGCTCCTTGAAGAAGTTTTGTGGCCATATTTATAATGATTTGAGTCACCTTCAATGATAAGGGGAAAGAAATTGTGTTCCTGAGCCAGACTGAGACCTTGCCAGAGACCTTCCAATTCCGCCAAATTTTTGGTGTCCCATCCTTTGGAGCCTAGGTAGATGAGATGAGGGGTACCTAAGTGATCCCTGAAAACCCCCCCATAGTCTGATTGTCCTGGGTTGCCTTTGGAGGCCCCATAAAAATTAAGCTAAAACAAATTGCGAGGAGGAG
This sequence comes from Pinus taeda, assembly GCA_000404065.3. NCBI lineage: Eukaryota > Viridiplantae > Streptophyta > Pinopsida > Pinales > Pinaceae > Pinus > Pinus taeda. Next base: position 42,756 of record APFE030082213.1, on the reverse strand, counting down.
GGGACCATGTTGTTGACTTTTTGTGCCTGTTGAGATGCAGGATATGAGAATTAGGCTTGTGTAGTAGAGAGATTTGCCAGTTGTCCCAAATTGATTTTTCTTTGTGATCCGTTGGAAAGTCTTCGGATGACCAGTCATGGATGGAGAGAGATTCCTTGATGTTTCTGTGCAGTATAGTCCATATCTGCTCCAGTGTCTGAGTTTGGTTTTTGAATAGTCTTCTGTTCCTCTCCTTCCAGATATTCCACATTAGGAGACCCAGTATGAGCTACCAAAGCGAGTTAAGAAGCCAGCTATTATAAGGTGACTGTTTCCAGTTGCGTAGTGTGGCTTTGAGATCTCCTTGCACCCTGTTGTCTCTTTGACACCTAAAGATGGCTTTCTCCCATAATTTTCTGCCCAAGTGGCAAGTTTGCAATAGATGAGTAGTTGTTTCTTCCGCTTGTTTGCAGTTTGGATAGATAGATGGGCCTGAGAATTTTGCTTTCCGGAGGTTATCCCATGTAAGAATTATGTTATGAGAGAGTAGCCATAAGAAGGTGGAAACCTTTGGCCAAATTGAGGAGCTCCAAATCTGGTCCCATAAATTATCCTTTATGATTTTGTCTTTAGTTATGATATTATAGGCCTCCTTGGTGGTGAATGTTCCTCTTTCTTCATATCCCCATCTTAGTATGTCCGCTCCTGCTGCTATGGGAATTTGCCTCTTTTTTAGTTCATCAAAGAGCATTTGTTGGGTTATCTCATATCCTTCCTCCCTTATGATTTGATCGGTCCCCTTCCATTTCCTGTGTTTTTGGGTGGTAGATGAGCTCCAAAATTGATTGACCGTTTCTGGGGGATGGATTCTTTGCTGAGGGATAGGGAGATCATGCATAAGATCCTTGATCTTTGGGAGTTGCTGCCAGGATTCATCCCAAAATCTTGCTGTGTCTCCGCTTTTGATTTCCCAGAAGCTATGCTGTTGTATAAGGTTCCTATGTTGGATGGTTGAGTTCCATATTATGGATCCAGTTTTTAGTTCCAACATACGGATTCTGTCTTCAATAGGGTTGTTGCTTGCATATTTTGTCATCCATAGAGAGGCCCAGGGAATATTTGGGTGAGCTAACCATCGCCACCATAATTTGGCACCCATTACTGTATTGCTATGCTCAGGATCTCTAATCCCAATACCCCTGGCTTTTTGGGAAGACATACTTTTTCCCATTTAACCAGAGCCCATTTTCCGTTGTGGCCTGAGCTGCCCCATAGAAAGTTGCGCTAAAGATTACGAATTTCCTTGAGAACCCATTTAGGTGCCTCCAAAAGAGAGAAGAGGTACAGAGGCATGGATTGGAGAATCACTTTGATGAGAACAACTCTACTGGCCATATTCAGAGATCTGTGAGTCCATAGAAAGAGTTTGGCTTCAAGTTTTTCTAGAAGGTCTCTCCATGAGGAATGCTTGAGGGCTGAGGCTATCATGGGGGCACCCAAATATTTGGAAGGAAGGCTTGCTATAGTGAATCCTAGAATGCGGGCTATCGATCTTTGAGTAGACACTGGAGTATTAAAGAAGAAAATTTGGGATTTGACCGAATTGAAAAGGGCACCCGAAGCATCCGAGAAAGAAGACAGGATATCTCTGAAGAGGCGAGCTTCTTGGACTGAAGGGTGCCCATAAAGCATATTATCGTCCACGAATTGCTAATGGGAGAAGGAGGGGGAATTGTTAAAAGAGAGACCTTTAAGACAGTGGGTGACAATAGCAGACTTAATGTTGCGGCCTAGTCCTTCGGCAATTATAACAAAGAGGAATGGTGAGAGTGGGTCCCCTTGCCTAATACCTCTAGAAGGATGAAACGTTTCAGAGGGGATGCCATTGATGAGAACAAAGAAGAAGGAAGAAGTCAGAAGGCTGAGGATCCATCTAGTCCATGAAGGATCAAATCCAAAAGCATTAAGAATTTTTTGAATATACTGCCAGCTGATACTATCGAAAGCTTTAGATAGATCTATTTTTAACAACATACCTGGCTTTTTAGTTTGCTTCAGAGAGTGAATTATTTCATGGGTGAGAATAATTCCATCTGTGATCTGGCACCCTTCCACATAACCGGATTGCTCTGTTGAAATAATGAGAGGGAGCATAGGTTTCAACCGAGTGGCAATAACTTTTGAAACAATTTTGTAAATGATGTTGCAAAGAGCTATCAGTCGATACTTATCAAGCGTATTGGCTTCCTCTGTCTTGGGGATGAGAGCCATGAATGTGGCATTCAACCCAGGGTACATCCATCTTAATGCACGAGATTCTTCAACCAATTGCCATACTTCTATTTGAATGAGATCCCAAAAATGATGAAAGAAATCCGAGGTAAATTCGTCAGGGCCTGGGGCTTTACCTGCTTTTAATTGCTTGACAGCACTGTCCACTTCGTGTAACAGGATTGGTTGGAGGAGAAGGAGATTATGCTTGTCGGTGATCAATTTGGGTATCTGCTGCATAATTTTCTCTATTGCGGGAAGTCTGTCAATGCTTGGTTCTTGGTGAACTTTCTTGAAGTATCTAAGAAAGTTCTCTTCAATGCCTTCATGCATCTCAATTCTTTCTCCTTGATCGTTATGAATGTGGGAGATGAGATTGTGAATTCTGCACCGTAGTTTTGTGAAAGAACTTGGTGTTCTTTTCTCCCTCTTTAAGCCATCTAATTCGTGATTTCTGCCTCCAAAGAATCTCCTCCTGCTGAGCTCTGTTGAGAAGTTGATATTCAATGACTTGTTCCTGTTTTGCCAGCTCCTCAGACCGTCCTTCTGTGATGATCCTTTGCTGGGTTAGCTTCATTTCCTGATTAAGAGCGGCCTGAGCTTTGAAAATGTTGCCAAAGGTGGTATGATTCCAATGTTTGATTTATCTTTTGAGGAATTTCAATTTTTTTTGGAAGTTGGCCATTTTGGATCCCCCTGTGGGATTGAATTTGATCCAGGTTTGTCTAACAAAATCCTTAAATTCTGGATGAGTAAGCCAAAAAGTCTCAAAACGGAAAGGGTGTTTAGTAGTATTACATGGCCGATGCCATTGGAGTGCAATAGGCCAGCGATCAGATCCTGATATTGGTAGAATAGAGGCTATAAGATCTCCTCCCAGGTAAGGCGCATTATCCGAGACTAGGAAGCGGTCCAACCTTGAAGCTATATGCTGTGCTCCTTCTCTTTTGTTAGTCCAGGTGAATAGACCATTATTTGATGGGAGATCTATTAGCCAATTTGACTGGGTGAACTCTTTGAGTAAGAGTCCATCTCTAATTCCATTGTCTCTGCCGCCCTACTTTTCTTCCATTCTTACAATCATGTTGAAGTCTCCTCCTGCTGTCCAAAGAGGGTGATGTCTGTTGGAGTTGAGAGTAGATAGATGTTCCAGAATCTCTGCTTTCAAGTGAGAATCCTGTGGGAAGTAAACATTAGTGAGATGACCATGAGTGTTGGTGCCTATTAAATGGAAGGTTGCCTGAATAAAGTTCTTGCTGGCATGTATGTTACTAAGTTGTATTACTCTTGCATCCCAGAGAATTGCTAAGCCCCCAGAGGCTCCTTGAGCATCAACTGCTTGCGTCCCAGAGAATTTCTAAGCCCCCAGAGGCTCCTTGAGCATCAACTGCTGTAACTTGCCCTCCGGGCCATACTTTTGCTGCTACCTTTTCCAAAATTGACATACTACATTTGGTTTCTTGCACAAAGAGAATATTGGGTTTTTCCTGCATAAGCATGTTTTTTAAGAGTCTTCCTTTCCTTGGGCTGTTGAGCCCTCTTATATTCCAGGATATCAACTTCATTGAGAAGGATTGGGATGGATGTTAAAGTACTTGGTCAGCTTCGTATATCGACCTGACTCCACTAGCACTTCGCCTATCTTGATGGTCCTTTCTAAGGTTGTTTTTCTTCCTCTTTTCTTACTGTATTTTGTGATGAACTTGCCATCCCACAGGCTACCAATTTGCACCCCTAGAGAGTGTTTCTTGTGCGCTTTTTTCAGGACTTCTTCCAGTTTGTCCAGTTCCCTGTCTGGAATCTTGTCAAAGTTGCCGGTATTGCATGCTAGTTCCAAACTAAGAATGTCTAGTTCTCCTATGTCAATATTCTCAGGATCTTCTTCCATCAACTAGGTCTCTGGGAAGATTGCCTCTGTCTCCTTCGATAGCTTGGAGCTTGATTCTGGGGTATCCATTTTCATTTCTTGAGAGACCTCTGCCTGCAGATCGGATTGAGGGATGTTGTGCGTTTTGTTAGATTGAGAATCCTTTGACTGTTACGAAGGGCCCTCTGGTAGTTCTCGGATTAAGTCTTTGACCTTTTGCATTTCTTGAGCTGGGTCTTGCGTATCCAGATTGGCGAGGACCTCGAAGCTATTAGGTTTTGGGGATTTGGCTTTGTTGGCCTGATCTGTTTTACCATTGGTAGTGGGTTTTTTGTTACCTCTTCGACGATTTACCACTTTTGTGAACCCATCTGCTTCCTGGTTGTCTGCATTTGTGCTAGTGGGCATTTTCCTGTTTAGGGGGCAGTCCCTGAAAAGATGCCCTAAATTATGGCATTTCCTACACCTAAATGGAACATGTTCATAATCTATCACTTGGATCCATTCAGCATCTTCATGCCAGAATCTTACCGTATCTGGCAGAGGTTGTTTGAGATCCATATAGACGCAGATGTGGGCGTATGAAGTGTATCTGCAGAGCTTTGTGTCTTCAGCAACCTTGACGAGCTCGCCCAGTGTATTTCCTATCTCTTGCAGTGAGGTTTCTTCCTAGTATTCCCAGGGTAGCGAATAGAGCCTGATCCAGACTGGAGCATAACTAAGATCTTCCTTGTCCGGGTTGAATCTTTCAACCAATGCTCTGAGAAAGAGTCCTTCCGAGTTAAAGAAATAAGGCCCTCCATCTATAATCCTATTTCGATCTTCCAGATAGTTAAAGACCACGGTAAAAAACCCTTTAGGTCCTAGGTGCAGGGTAATGTGGCCCTTTGGATTCCATTTTGTGTTTATCCAGCTTCTGAGTGCTTTCTTTGTTGGCCATATGCCAATAAACTTGCTGATCAGAGCGTGGTCCCTCATATATTGTATTCTGGTGTTGATTCTGTGACTGGGGAATTCCACCGTGGGTGTGACAGTAGCTACTGGTCTGCATGTGGCCGATCTGGCCGTATTTCCTTCCTTCTGAGTCGTTTCATCATTTCTTTGTTGCTTATTTTCTGGTTGAGTACCATTTTGGTCCGTCTCATTCTCTGCAGCTGGGCCTTTCTGCTTTTGACCGGCGTGTTTTGGGGGAGGTGCTTCGTCCCCCCGCTGGGAGGGTGACATTCTGCTGACGGCCGATACCTTATGATTTATCAACTGCGATCGTTTCTGCTGTGGTTACCAGAGGTTTGAACCTTGCAGGCCTGCCGTGGAAGGGGATTCAGAGTCCCAAGAGGGCGTGCTTAAACCCTAATCGCATCCGATCGCCAGAGCTCATTCCTTGGCAGAACTAGTCATATTACTAGAGAGTGCTATAAGAGAAAGAATGATGAAAATAGACATAGACACAAGAGGCATGCATGGAATTTTGTTGGTGAAGATCTGAATCATGATTTTAAATTATTTGTGTCTGATGTTGCTCTTTCTGTTGAGATTGATGAGGCTGGAAATTGGTTGTGGATTTTGGAGCATCTACTCATATGACATGTAATAAACACTAGTATGAAAATTTTAAGGAGACCAATAACGGTGCTAACATCTACCTGGGAGATGACATAACATATCAGATTAAAGGGTATGGAGATGTTCACGTGATATCACCTAATGATAATATCAGGCACATCCAGAATTTCATGTATGTGTTTGGGATTAAAAATAATTTGATCTCTGTATCCATGATTACAGATCAGAATTTAAAGGTAGAATTTTTCAAAACTTACTGTGTTGTAACGGATTTGATGGATCATTAAAAGTCAGTTGCATCATGAGTAAGAGTTGGAGGCCTATACAAGTTGAATGGTACAAGAATGCCACATCAAACTTTAACTTCAACGACTATGACAACGAAGAATATTTTGCATCAAAGATTTGGTCACATCAACCTTCATGATTTATTGTTGCTGCAGAAACAAGGTATGGTTGATGGAATTCCTATTTTGAGAAATGAACATATTAATTGTGAAGGTTGTGCACTTGGAAAAATGCACAGGGATGAATTTCCCTCTAACTTAAATAGGAGAGAGAAATATATACTTTAACTTGTGCATACTGATATTTGTGTACCTTTGCAGACAAGGTCCTTAGGTGGAGCTTACTATTTCTTGCTATTTATTGATGAATGTGCATGGTATACTTCGGTATACTTTCTTAGAAGAAAATGTGATTCTTTCAAGTACTTTAAAGAATTCAGAAATATGGTTGAAAAGTAGACAGGGAAGTTCATTAAAATCCTCATCTCAAACCAAGGGAGAGAATACAGGCTTGGGAACTTCATCAAATATTACAGATATCATGGAATAGTACAACAATTTACAGTACCCCACACTCCACAACAGAATGGTGTTGCAGAAAGAAAGAACAAAACTCTGGTGGAGTGTGCATGTAGCATGATTAAAGGTAAGAACCTCTCCAATGGTTTTTTGGGCAGAAGCTATTAGTAATGCAGTTTACTTAAAGAATAGAAGTCCAATTAGGTGTCTTGATCTCAAGACTCCATTTGAGGCTTTGTATGGTTTTAAACCTATAGTCCATCTCTTTAGAATATTTGGTTCTAGAGCTTTTGTACACATTCCTAATGAAAACGGGAAGAAATTGGATGTTAAAGCTATAAAATGCATAGTTGTAGGGTATTGTTCTAATTTCAAAGCATATAAGATGTTTAATCCGTATACTCACAAGGTATTTGTGAGTAGAGATGTTATTTTTTGTGAACAGGTTGATGAAGGGAACAAGGATAGAAGCTATGAAGAGTGGCACATGCCTTTAGTGATTGATGACAATAATGATGAAGTCAAAGACATTCATTTACAGCAGCAACAATAGAAAGAGGAATCTAGTGACGTGGACACATTTAGTAGTCGAAATCTACTCAGAGGTGAGCAAGAAATCACACAGGAGAGAATTTAGGCAACTCCACTACCAAGGAGATCAAGACAACATAATCACTTAGCAAAAAGGTACAAATATTATGCTCTTATGACTAGTGTTTTAAATGTTGTTGAGCCCATGAATTATAATGAAGCAAATTAGTATGAAGAATGGAGGTCAACTATGAAAGAAGAGTATGAGTCTATAATTAAAATAAAACTTGGGAATTAATTGAACTGCCAAAAGGAAAAGAGCCCATAGGTTGTAAATGGCTATATAAACCTAAGTTCAAAGAAGATGGTAGTGTAAACAAGTATAAAGCTAGATTGTCGGCCAAAGGGTACTCACAGAAAGAAGGAATCGATTATGAGGAGGCTCTTGCTCCCATAGCTAAGTTAAATACTATAGGGATGCTAATAGCTCTAACTATAAAGTACCATTGGAGTTTACACTATCTAGATGTAAAATCTTCTTTTCTAAATGGAGATTTGAAGGAAGAAGTATATCTAACACAACTTGAAGGTAATGTAGGAGCATCCGAGCACCCTTCATTAAAATCGGAATCCAATGCTGAAAAAAGAGGAAGCATGGCATGAGGACGAGATTTACTCACGTTTTGTTGAGTTTGTTAAATTTTTATTAATGAAATTACTATTTTAAGAGATTGTAAACCATTTCACTAAAGTAAATATGGTCAACCTATTATAAAAATAGGGAACTGCATGATTTTAGCAAACTATTACAAGATCCTAAGAGAAACGAATGGATCTGAAATGATCCATTCGAGGTATTGTGTTATGTATAAACTATAGCCTTTGGTATAGTGAAAAAGAGGTCAGACGTTATGTAACATCAAGTGCTAAGAGAGTGACCTGGCTCATATAAGTGTATTGTAATTCGAATTCAAAAGTAATATAAATCATGTGTTTTGTTATTATGAATTTTCTATTGCTGTGTATATGAGTGTATTAGTTCTATAATTTCCGTGAAACTGTATGTTTTTAGATAGATCAACACTCATATTATGTTGTGTACAAGCTTGAACCTATGTGGAATTGCATGCACTGTGTAGAGGAGTATGGATGGTGGTCCATAAAAGTGATAATGTGTTGCTGCATAGTGAACTATTTCGTTCATGTCGTGGGCCCATAACCCACAGGTCCACATGTTTGAGAAAGGATGCAACTTTGCTGCATCAAGTGGTATCAGAAGAGGTAAATATTCTGTGTAGAGGTGCAAATATGTTGAATATTGGTGAGTTTGTGGTCTTTATATTGTCGTATAGGTAGCGGAAGAAGAAGGTGAGAAGATTGCAACAACCTAGAGCCAGGAGTGCTCAATTGGTTCCAGAAGAGAGAACCAGAGAGATGCCGAAAGACTAAGCTCGGATAAGAGAAGCTTGGTGAGGTATCGTGTAGCAAGGAGGACTTGTTACTGCAGAGGTTTTGTTGCAGCTAACAGAAAGATCATAAAGACAATTCCACAAAGGATGTGGGTAGAATTGCTAAGGGATGAAGGAGACATATGACCAGGAGGTCATAAGAATTTTTGTACCTCAGGAGTCTGATGCAAGAGCATCCGAGCACCCTTCATTAAAATCAAAATCCAATGCTGTGAAAAGAGGAAGCATGGCATGAGGACGAGATTTACGCATGTTTTGTAGAGTTTGTTAAATTTTTATTAATGAAATTACTATTTTAAGAGATTGTAAGCCATTTCACTAAAGTAGATATGGTCAACCTATTATAAAAATAGGGAAGTGCATGATTTAGCAAACTATTGCGAGATCTTAAGAGAAACGAATGGATATGAAATGATCCATTCGATTTATTGTGTTATATATAAACTATAGCCTTCGGTATAGTGAAAAGGAGGCCAAACGCTATGTAACATCAAGCGTTGAGAGAGCAATCTGGCTCATATAAGCGTATTGTAATTCAAATTTGAAAGTAATATAAATCATGTGTTTTGTTATTATGAATTTTTTGTTGCTGTGTATATGAGTGTATTAGTTCTTCAATTTCCATGAAACTGTATGTTTTTAGACAGATCAACACTCATCTTATGTTGTGTACAAGATTGAACCCGTGTGGAATTGCATGCACTGCATAGAGGAGTATGGATGGTGGTCCATAAAAGCGATAATGTGTTGCTGCATAGTGAACTATTTCGTTCATATTGTGGGCCCATAACCCACAGATCCACATGTTTGAGAAACGATGCAGCTTTGCTACATCAGAAGGGTTCATTAAAAAGGGGCAGGAATACTTGGTCTGTAAATTAAAAAAGGCATTGTATGGGTTGAAATAGGCTCCCAGATCTTGGTATGAGAAAATAGTCTCTTTATTCTTACAACATGGTTTTAAGAGAAGCAAAAATGATCCAAATATGTATACCACATTTGTTTCAAAGGGACAGATTGTGTTGATTTCCGTATATGTTAATGATTTAATTATTGTTGGAAATTTTGATGAATTGGTTGAAGAAATTAAAGTGCAGATGTCATAAGTATTTGAAATGAAGGACCTTGGAAAACTGCATTATTATTTAGGTCTTGAAGTCTAGAGGGATGTTGGGCAAACTTTTGTTACTCAAGGAAAGTATGTGTTTGGTCAATTTAGTGTGATCTAAATTGCTATTTATATTGTCAACCCGGGGTTCGTAAACTGACGAAGTGAGGTGTACTATATGTACTTAGATAACCATTTCCTTAGGCTTTTGTCTTTTTAAGCTTTTTAGTTTGTTTTTGGATTTTATTCTTTTCTTATGTGTGGCGATGAAAGTGAAGTGTGAAGTGTGTGGAGTGTAAATGGTGATGGTTTCTAAACTTGAAAAATGCTCAAAAGAAAGCTTTACAGTAACTGAAATGAAACCAATTCTTAAGAGAAAACAAAATGCATCAAAAAGCGAACTAATGGCAATGGCCCAGTATACTTGCTGCTGAAAATGCAAAGAAAGCAAAACTTGAAAAACAACTCAAACTTAAATGAGCAGCTAATTCACATACTTGAGCTTTTTAGATCTTTTGCCCCTTGGCTCAATCTACTTAGGGAAGTAATCATGAGCATACAAGCCAATATGATATTAAAGCTGTTAAGAAAGTAATTGCATAAGGAAACTAATCACACTACTTGAATTCTTCAAAATCCTTTACCCCTCAGCTCAATCTACCTTGGGGAAGTAATCATGAGCATAACAAGCAATATGATAACTAAATGTAAATTGTAGAAAAGAAATTAATCACACTACTTAGACTCTTCTAGTTCTTTACCATTCAGCTCAATCTACTTTTATGGAAAGCAACTATGAGTAAGTAATATGACAAATAAATCACACTACAGTTAGTGATCTTCTGATCTCCTGTTGATATAGTCATTTGACCACAGAAGAAATCATAAATTGTTAAGCAGTATGACATCTAACTAGCAGAAAAAGAAATAAACAAATAACAACTTGAAAAGGACAATGCTGAATGTAAATTGCAGAAAATAAAAGCTAGAAGGAAGGACAAGATGATCTCATATGCCAAAAGTTATTAAAGAAAATGAAGGATTGCCCGGGCTGCCTAAGAGAACCTGAGAAAACACTGATCAGTTTACAGCTCTAATAAAACAAAAGTAAAGATATGGACAGCAGAAATATAAAGCATATTATGTACAAACTAATAATAAAACAAAAGCATAATGAAACTAAACAAATACTTTACAGGGCTTCAGCGTGCAGGGGCCCTCTGCCACTTCAGCCAATCAAATAATCACAAGACTATCTTCAGAAAGGTCTTGTCATGTATTTAAATCAACAACATATAAAAGTGGGGTGACAAGATAACCAGCAGCGTGCGGAAATTACATAAACAGTTTGGAATTTCTATGCATCCAAAAGTCTCTTTACAGCGTTCAGCAACGCGTTATTTATAATGTAAAAACTCTACAGTTAACTAATCAACTACTAGGCTATTAACTGCGTGCCATAGACACGTAGATCTCTTCAGCCGAGATCTAGTGTAACTGTCGTTATGCTTCTTAAATATTCAGAGTGGTTGGCTGTTAGATTCATTGTTCAAGAACAATCCTCAGGTGCGTTGGAGCCTCCGTGAGCTGGGAACTAGGCCACGTATCATTCACGTGCCCAAAACAGTGACGTGCCACCACTGAACTCTTTGGTTGGCCACGTCTTTGACTTTGGTAGACCGCGGCCTTTAATGGATGATTTGGCCGGTTCGAAGGGACACGATCCATGTACATGCCATCTGGAGCTTGCCCATGTAGCCCATTACTTCAGAAGACACCTGGAGCACAGCTTTTAACAAAATAGCTCCGGAATCCTGTGCTGGCTGCAGAAACTGACAAGTTTCCGCAGCTGCATGAACAAAAGACTAAACCAAACAACAGACATCAGTATAGTTAGAAAACCATATAAACAGTCCTTTTTAAACTATAATGCAATGATTTAACCACTGGATGAGTGAAGTGAGCGGAGAATGAGGGTTAAGAGGGTGTGTAGGAAGGTGCAAGGTTGAGGCTCAACATACCCCCACTATGAAGGTGTTGCATGTCCTCATGCAACCAAAATTGAGTGATTTCCCTTTTAATCTACATACTCCGAGGCTTCTGCAAGGACATCTAGTCCTCTTTTCTTTTTCCTTGATGCCATCATCATCATCATCCTTGGTTTTCTAACCAGACATTTAAACTTGAGGTTAATTAGAGCCCTTCTTAGCTTTTTGCATCTCTTTTTCAGTCTTCTATTCTTCTTCTGCCACAGTCCTAAATGGAGCATGGTATTATCATGGACCATTTTGTCTAATTTACCCTGCTCTTTGAGTGTTTCATTTTCTTGTATTATGTGTCTATTTAGGACTTCCAGTTCAAACACTTCTTGTTTTAGAGACTGAACCTGTGCATCAAGTGGCAGAGAAGTGCTAGGTCATGCAGCTGATTTCTCTAGGGATTCCATGTAATTGTATACCTCTTGCTGATTAGGATCCACATCAGGTGATTTTCTCTGTTTTAACTCAAAATCTTGTGGAGGAGGACTGCCTGCTCCTTCTTGCCGAAAAGGACTTTCCTCTCGTGGAGGGCTTGTGTCAAGGCTTGGCTGTTTTGGAGATTTCTCAAGTATTTCTTCACTTAAGTCAATAATGTGGGACTGATCTCCCTTGGTTTTCTTCCATTTTCCTTTTAACCGAGAGCTCCTTCTCAAGGATGAACTCACAACTGTCTTTTCTGCACTCTGTTTCCCTTTCTGCTGTTTCTTGGCCAAGGCAACAGCTTTGAGATCCACTAGCCTTTCTGACAGAGGCTGGTAGTCCTCTTCCAAGGATTTTTCAGGTGATGGAGAGACTTCTTGAGTGGTTATTTTTCCCTTCTCTTTCTTTTTTTTCTTATTCTTGGGCTGGTCTTCTTCCTCTTTTTGGGCAGTCTCTTCAATTTCTTTAAGAGGGGAGTCTTGGGCTGTAACATTTTTATCCCTCGTCCTACTTTTCCTTGGGATTTTTGATGGACTACTTCCATAGGCTTCAGCTGGCTCTTGGAAGTAGTTTCTTGTGAGAAATTGTTCCCAAGTATCCTTAGATTAATTTAACTGCTCCTCAATCAGAATTCTTATGAGCCCATGATGATAGAGATGTGGCTCAATGTTTCCTACATGCTTTTGAACCGTAACACTCATCTTCTTTAAACTTGCTAGCAGAAAATGTGGTAAATTAAGAACATGTCCATCTATAAAATTCAATCATTACCTCACTGGTACATGTACATAGAGCGAAATGGCCCTCACATGTAAATAATTTCTGTATAACCAAAATAAACCCAAGACCATTCTGTCTTTCAATACCATGCACAAGGAACTACCTCGGGTGAAATATCTGTTGGTATCCATACTCTTGATTTCGGCAGCATTGTTCTCCAGATTTGGTCATCTACGCTCCTATTTTTGAACCATATTTCTCCGTCTTGAGGCAGGCCTGTAGCTGCTGCTATTGTGGCCTCGGTCACCGCAAACTTTAAGTCTCCCACCTCTACTGTTTGTCCGTTAAAGGACCTTGCAAAGGTTTTAGTCACTTCCTTATTATACCCTTTGAATTTCTAAATAAACTGGAGCCATTTGGCTTGCTTTAATAATTCCTTGACTTGGGGATAACCTTCCAAGTATTTTGATCCTTTTGGCTCGGCTCTCAGTAGTTTTCCCATTCTCGGCTTTAAATTCACTGAGGGTTTTTATCTACGTATGAGGGTTAAGGAAGAATGGCTCTGTCACAGAGTTTTTAGGAGAGACTATAGCAGCTGTAATCGGGGTTTAGGACGGCTGCAGTGGCTGTAGTCAAAGCATCAAGCAAAACGTATTGACTGCAGTCAGAAACAGAGGGAATGCCCGGATCACAGGAAGAACAACAAGTGAGCAGGGGTGACTGTGATCGAATTTATAAAATGAACATGAGTATATGTGGGGATTATGATATGAGTGGAGTAACGGCTTGATTTTCCCGAGTTAGGTGACCGTATGGGAGATTTACACGTCTCAAGTAGATGGCTGCGGGAATTATGGCTTGTAAGAGCCGTAATACAATAGGTCACGTCTTAGGAGTATGAGTCATAAATAGAAGTATAGTCATTTTTGAGTTTTAACTCGGGTAATCATAAGACCGTTAGGGAGAGTGAATGCGAGGTGTATGGGATGGTATTACGGAATAGGAATGGTAGTGGGTGGATAATTAAATCATTGCACATAGAAGAACCGATCATGGGTTAATAACTATACATAATGATGACTTGAAGTGTTGTTTGATAGAGAGTTTTGATCATACCTTTGGACACTTGTCATTCTTTGCTTAAGATTTTTAACCAGTTGCTCTTTTTTGATATTTTGATGATGCCCCATGTCCTTAGCTCACGTACACCTGCATTGCATGCTTTTGGCACTAACAGTTGATTTTATTTTGAAAATAGCAATTTATATTGTCAATTTATATTTGGTCAATTTAGTGTGATCTAAAGTGCTATTTATATTGTCAACCCGGGGTTCGTAAACTGACGAAGTGAGGTGTACTATATGTACTTAGATAACCATTTTCTTAGGTTTTTGTCGTTTTAAGCTTTTTAAGTTGTTTTTGGATTTTATTCTTTTCTTAATGTGTGGTGATGAAAGTGAAGTGTGAAGTGTGTGGAGTGTAAATGGTGATGATTTCTAAACTTGAAAAATGCTAAAAAGAGAGCTTTACAATAGCTGAAATGAAACCAATTCTTAAGAGAAAACAAAATACATCAAAAAGCGAACTAATGACAATGGCCCAGTATCCTTGCTGCTGAAAATGAAAAGAAAGCAAAAACTTGAAAAACAACTCAACTTAAAGTAAAGCAGCTAACTCACACTACTTGAGCTTTTTAGATCCTTTGCCCCTTGGCTTAATCTACCTTGGCGAAGTAACCATGAGCATAACAAGCAATATGATATTTAACTGTTCAAGAAAGTAAATTGCATAAGGAAACTAATCACACTACTTGAATTCTTCAAATCCTTTACCCCTCAGCTCAATCTACCTTGGGGAAGTAATCATGAACATAACAAGCAATATGATAACTAAATGTAAAAGGAAATTAATCACACTACTTAGACCCTTTTAATTCTTTACCATTCAACTCAATCTACTTTATGGAAAGCAACTATGAGTAAGTAATATGACAACTAAATCACACTACAGTTAGTGATCTTCTGATCTCCTGCTGATATAGTCATTTGACCACAGAAAGAAATCATAAATTGTTAAGCAATATGACATCTAATTTAGCAGAAAAAGAAATAAACAAATAACAACTTGAAAAGGACAATGCTGAATGTAAATTGCAGAAAATAAAGGTTAGCAGGAAGGACAAGATGATCACATATGCCAAAAGTTATTAAAGAAAATGAAAGATTGCCCGGGCTGCCTAAGAGAACCTGCAAAAAGCACTGATCAGTTTACAAAGATAAAGATATGAACATCAGAAACATAAAGCAACATATTATGTACAAGCTAACAATAAAACGAAAGCATAATGAAACTAAACAAATACTTTACAGGGCTTCAGCGTGCAGGGGTCCTCTGCCACTTCAGCCACTCAAATAATCACAAGACTATCTTCAGAAAGGTCTACTCATGTATTCAAATCAGCAACGTATAAAACAGTGGGATGACAAGATAACCAGCAGCGTGCTAAATTTCCGCACGCTGCTGGTTATCTTGTCACCCCACTGTTTTATATGTTGCTGATTTGAATACATGAGTAGACCTTTCTGAAGATAGTCTTGTGATTATTTGAGTGGCTGAAGTGGCAGAGGGCCCCTGCACGCTGAAGCCCTGTAAAGTATTTGTTTAGTTTCATTATGCTTTTTGTTTTAAATTGGTTAGCTTGTACTATAATATGTTGCTTTATGTTTTTCTGCTTTGTTCATATCTTTATCTTGTAAACTGATCAAATTTTGTGCTTTTTGCAGGTTCTCTTAGGCAGCCCCGGCGCAATCTTTTCATTTTCTTTTAATAACTTTTTGGCATATGTGATCATCTTGTCCTTCCTGCTAACCTTTATTTTCTGCAATTTACATTCAGCATTGTTCTTTTCAAGTTGTTATTTGTTTATTTCTTTTTCTGCTAAATTAGATGTCATATTGCTTAACAATTTTATGATTTCTTTCTGTGGTCAAATGACTATATCAACAGGAGATCAGAAGATCACTAACTGTAGTGTGATTTAGTTGTCATATTACTTACTCATAGTTGCTTTCCATAAAGTAGATTGAGCTGAATGGTAAAGAACTAAAAGAGTCTAAGTAGTGCGATTAATTTCTTCTTACATTTAGTTATCATATTGCTTGTTATGTTCATGATTATTTCCCCAAGGTAGATTGAGCTGAGGGGTAAAGGATTTGAAGAATTCAAGTAGTGTGATTAGTTTCCTTATGCAATTTATTTTCTTGAACAGTTAAATATCATATTGCTTGTCATGCTCATGATTACTTCCCCAAGGTAGATTGAGCCAAGGGGCAAAGGATCTAAAAAGCTCAAGTAGTGTGAATTAGCTGCTTTACTTTAAGTTGGGTTGTTTTTCAAGTTTTTGCTTTCTTTTCATTTTCAGCAGCAAGGATACTGGGCCATTGCCATTAGTTCGCTTTTTGATGCATTTTGTTTTCTCTTAAGAATTGGTTTCATTTCAGTTATTGTAAAGCTCTCTTTTTAGCATTTTTCAAGTTTAGGAATCATCACCATTTACACTCCACACACTTCACACTTCACTTTCATCACCACACATTAAGAAAAGAATAAAATCCAAAAACAACTTAAAAAGCTTAAAACGACAAAAACCTAAGAAAATGGTTATCTAAGTACATATAGTACACCTCACTTCGTCAGTTTACGAACCCCGGGTTGACAATATAAATAGCAATTTAGATCACACTAAATTGACCAAACAATGAGTTTATGTAAATGTAATCAAGTCCACAAAGTTGTGAAGAAGCCCTCCAAAGACCAAGCATAATCCTTCAAGGAGATATGCAAGCGAAAACAATGAATAAACCTACATGTTGGCTCCAATTATGAATTAATTACATGAATGAAAGTCATGTCGACTTGGGTAATAGACACAATGGTTCGTGGTTCAAGTCGGCTCAAATAGATGATACAAACTACTATAAATACTCAATGAAGTTATCCGCAAATGGCAAAGATATAACTCGCATTATCTTCTGAAATGTCTATGGGTATAGAGTGCAAGAAGGCATGGCTTGGGTTTCGGATGGGTTGCAAGGAAACCTTGGACATAATATAGCCGTAGGCAAGGATTCGGATAAGACAGTGAAACCCTCTTTGCAATCTCGGTCTAACATGAAGTCTAATGGTCTCGGACAAAGGCATAACGATGAGGATGAAGGCACACTAATGATGAATCTCGGACGAAGGCACAATGATGATGGATCTCGGATGAAGGCACAATGATGATGGATCTCACATATCAGTCCTGGCCTATATATCTATGAACATGTTATCTCGTCTACCATCCGAAGTGAGGAATGTTGTTCTTGGTTACAATCTCAGAAATTGAAGTTGCAGTCCTAAGCATAACAATCTCATATTCATTTTTGTCTCAGCATCAACGTAAGGGTAAAAACATAGGATATTGTCACAGTCTTAAGGGATATGTATTTTGACAATCTTAACATGATCATAACTATCTATAAACATAGATCTAGCATACAATGAGTAGTTGTGATGAAGGTTTCGAGAAGAGCTATGTATATACATAACCTTACCTCGTGCATGCACAGAACATGAGATCATCTAAGTGATCTCATTGTTACAAGGATGCAGATCAATAAGGGTCTTGGAACATCAAGTAAAAATGCAGTAGTTGTGTGATGTCAATGGCATGATGATCCTATAATGAAAGATCTCATTAAGCAATATTGAGGATCTTGGTAATGTAGCAGTATTTGCTTCAAGGTTGCAGTAAAGATGATGTTCAGAGAAGTGAAGGATTGATGTCTTGGTCTTGGAGTGGCAGAGTGTGTCAAGGGTCATGGTCTTGATATTCGTCAATGGAATCTCTATAAGAAGAATTTTTGCGTGGGTTTTCCTCTCCAAGAGGGAGAGGTTTTGGCCCTAGTAGTAAGCCAAATATTTGTGTTCTTGTCTCCTTTTTTTTTTATAGCAGTTTGATGAAGCTAACATACACATGCTAATAGTGAAGTAAATATCAAGCTAAGGTAAAATTGCATAAACACTTCACAAATTGTTATCATGTAATGAATAATTCTCTTAATTATGCATGCCCTAGATTATTCAACATGGTATCAGAGGGAGAGGTTCAGCAGTCAAAGGAAGGGAAAAAAAGAGACATGCAAGAATCAAGATTCAAGCATCAAAGCAAGTTCAAAGATGGAAGGACCTATGAACCTTAGATCAAGGAAAAAATATAAAACAACAAGTCTGCAGGAGTAAGGGTTCTTGAATGACAACAATTTTCAGATCTTAGGGTACATGATAGCAGATGCCTCCCACAACTACACCTACAACATCTCAATGATAGTCACTATCTTAGTTTAAATACTTTTCAAATTGATTCAAGAGCACATGGACAAGACTCAAATAAGATGATGTACTATCCTATTACATTATGGCAAGCAACCTCTAGTCGATGCTGCAAGGACCAGATGTTCAAGTTAATTATTCTTGAAGGACTTGAAGAGAAGCTTCAACAAGGATCCTATCCGGAGGAAGCATCAATGCATCTACCTCGATAACAGCCAACATGATCAAGGTGAAGATCTTGTCTTCACATATCAAGTAAGTATCTTTTATTCTATAACCAAGTTTTGGTTTATTGACTTGATCAGTGCAAGAAGATTTATGGGTTAGATAAATTTCTTGCAGTAGGATTGACAGAATCCTCATGAAGGAATGGAGTCAGTACCTCAAGGTATCCTTTGAAGTCATGAGAACTCTTAAGGTTCTATGAAGTAAGAAAGGAAACATAAAAGGATATACTCTCTTAAATGAAGTGCAAAAGGTGCCAAGGAATGAAGAAACATCTTCATGAGATCTCAATTGAGAGATCTAGGAAAATGATGAATAGATAATCATCATTAATAAGCAAGGTGACATATGTATATGAACAAGAAGGTCACCTCAATCAATAGTCTGTGGTCTCTATGTTAAATAGAGAAAGACAAAATAATCAATATGTGCAAAGGAAAGGTTGACAAGATAAGTACTATGGAAATATTACCTGAAGGATGGAGGAAGCTGAGGAAAGGATCAAGGGAAAGAGGGAGTAATAGATATCCACTATGAATAGGAAGGTATCTCTCTCAAAAGGACCCTTGCAGATATGAACATAGTAAGAAGATGCATCGTGGCATCATGGAAGCAAGAGCTCATATGGAATCATGAAGAACATAGCTCTTGGGAATCTCGTTGTACATTGAAGGAAAGGAAGAAGTCATCCAGGTCAAAGGAAACATTTGCTAGATGGGGATATACTAGATCCTAAAGGATCTCTAATAGATATCTCATCGGAGGATCTCCTAGTCCCAGAAGGCAACAAATGTCTCGTTAGAAATTCTAACTATTGGAACTCATGATATGGTGGTTCAATGACATGAAGAATGAAGCAGACCAAGGGATTGAAGATCTTTTCAATCAAGGAAGTTGTTGAAAAATACCTGAAGGAAAATGAGGTATGTATGATTGTATTTGTATTTTCATTTTATATTTTAATGTCATGATATATGGTTGCAGATAAAATGGATCAAGCATGATCAAAAGGGAATAGATCTCCTCCTCTGAAAGGATGTAGAAAGACACAAGTTAGACTAGATGAAATCAACATAATATGTCCTCAAAATGTAGTATGAGGTAGTTGATGACCGTTGAAGAAATATGAGAGCTCCTAAGAATGAAAGATATGAGGATGGAGGAGATCGTGAAGTATGCAACCTTGATGAAGGAAATCAACATCCAGAAGATCAGGAAGGCTTGGCTAGGAAATCTCCCGAAAAGATGTGAAGACTCTAATGGAAGTCTAAAAAGATGAGTACCCTTGACAACTGATATCAATGGGATATGTGTCAACATGTATGCAGGATGATTTATACCTACAAGAATATGTCACTGGAAGAAGGCCATCACCAAAAGGTAATATGTAATTTGTTTTTGGTGTTTGGCCTCTTGAAAAGGTCTGGGTATGTATGCAGGATCAAGGAAAGGAAATTTGTGAAGGATGTCACAACTATGTACCTTGTGGTCCAGAGCAATCACTTTTGAAGGAAAGTGAAGACATATAGTTTATGAAGGAAGCCCTAGATGTAAATCCAAGTAGGACACTTTCTAGGAAAGAAGGAATGACATGACGGAGGAAAGTGATGGATGGTTGACCCTACATATGAAGAAATTGATGACATTGAAGTATTGAATCATCAGTCAACTAGAAGACCCTATAAAGCACCGATTATAGAGTCTTTGGGAAAGAGGGAGCTCTGGAAAGTTCCTATGAGAAAAGGAACTTGATCAAGTTTCTGAGTTAAGAAAAACTTGGAACTTGTCCCTGGTTAAGAGGGAGAGTTAGACATGACATTCTTGTCTTCAGTTTGGAAAAAAGAATGGAGGATTGCACAATCATCTGGCATCCACACTCTTTGAGGATGTGGTAGGGAATCCAAGACAAGAGTGGGCAAGAGGACTGATATTCTTTAGAGCTGGGAACCCAAGATGAGAATAGTCCTAGTAGGGCATACTCGGAGAACACCTGGGTGGGTATGACCCTAAGAGAGACAATGATGATGTGTGCATATCAGTCATTGGTCTCGCCAACATTGTGTGCTCTAATCTATTTGATAGATAGAGTTGTTAGTCAAGGCCTTGCTATATGGAAACAATGTTGGTTGAAATGATGCTATAACATATGTGTTAGTGTTGGTATCTTCATCCCTTCGTCAGTGATCAAATTCTCTTGTTGCATTTCATGTTAGGTGTCTCACTCGGTCAGCTGCATTCCATTAGGATCATGGATCATTTGACAGTAGTGGCTTATTATACATTTTCCTTCATGTCCTTTACCTGCTGGCCCATTTTCATTCATCTAGATCATTTGCAGTCAATTTTTGTCTTTAAATATGCAAAAGTCATTTTTAGGGTTTTAGGTCTCATTCGGTCTACGGTTTCATCAATAGGGTCTTCAAAATGATCAATAATGATCAGAAGGTGCATGAGGAGGTCAAATAAAGTGCCAGTAACAATAATTTCCATAATCACATGCTCAGTGATTGTTTTTTCCTCAGAACCTTATTTTGAGGAAAAATAGAGTATTTTATATTTTCATGTGTAAATTTGATGTAATTTTAGTTTTTTCATATGTAATAACTTCAGTGGCAACCCTGGTCACCTTGCCAAACTTCAAAAACTCCATCACCTGCAAGGCAAACAAAAATTCAAAGAATTCAGTTCATTAAAGCCAAAAAATAAAGCAAACTGCCCAAAAACAGAGTTTTAAAAGCAAGTCAAAGGAAAACATTACAAAGTGGGTTTTTGATAAATGAAAAATTAAAATATGTTGTATATAAACCATTTGTTATGTTCAAAGAGCTCATTTTCATCCAAAGGAGAAGGAATGAACAAGAGAAAGGTCAAAAGATCTTAAAGGAGGCAAAACTACATCAATTTGGGCATATTTCAGAGCCGCGGCGCATTGGGTCATGGTTGCAGCACATCCATCTGGCGTGGCACATTGGGCCACCCTTTGCAGTGTAAAAGTTACACTGGCGCGACGCATTGAAGTGGCATGATGCACTGGGATTGTGGCATGACGCACAGGGTTTGGAAACCAATTTCATCCACAACCACCTCCCAAACTGCTAAATTTTCTCAATCCTCATTGATTCAAGTAAGTTAACTTTTTTCATGGCCAGTGAATGAGTTTACCTTGATGTTTATGGTGATTTAATGAAAAAAATTCAAAACCCTACCTCTTTTCATTTCTTGCCAAAAACACTTGCATAGGGTTTGCAAATTGTATGTTTTGCTGCCATTTCTCACTCCCTCACTCTTTCATTCTCTCCCTCTCATTACATTTTCATCAACCCATTCCCTGAACCCCATATTCTCAAATTACTAATCCTAAATCCCTAGTCCTACTATCCCAAAACCCTAGTTAAAGATTCCCAAACCCTAATTGCTGTCCCAAAGCCTAATTACTGTCCCTAAAACCCTTCTATTCCCCAAAAAATCTGACAAAAATTTTCCCAAAACACCTCATACACTTTCCTTCCACAGTCCCTCATATATTCTAATCATTGACAACAAAAACTTAAAGACACCATAAATATTTTCATATTCATCTAAGAAAACTCGAACATTGGCAAACATGGAGTTTGATCTTTCTTATGACCGAGATGAGGAGACACTCAATGATTCTTCTAGAGAGAGCATGCACCAAGGAGACCTCACAAGGGTGGTAAACATATACGAGAAGAGCCTACTTCACTTGCCGAGTTGCAGGCTTGTCCTCTTGCTGTTACATGTTTTCAACACCAATCTTGTTATCAGTTCTGTGAGATATTAGAGAGAGTCCAGTACCATTGTAAATTGGCCAGGTTGTTTGTGCTCCATCTTCATAATAGCCAAGTCACTCTAGTAGGTGAGACATTCACCTTGACACCGGAGACTATTTCTCAAGCAACTAGCATTCCAAATGTTGGTGAGCAGTGGAATAAAAGGCAACAAATTGACAGAGAACATCCTTACATCAAGGCTGGTTATTAGAGACATCTCAGTAGAGTTTTTCCCTTCCAGTATCTGAAAGACACAAATTCTCCCTTGATGAAACTCATAATCAAATATTTCTGCTGTGAGGGCCGGTTTTCTTGCTTGTATGCGTATCACATCAGATTGCTGATGCACTTTACTAGGGTGAGAATGATGAATCTCTCCATTTTTATTTGTTGGAACATTGAGAAGATGACCACCTTAGGGCATAGGAAGCCTCCATAGCAGCAATATAAGAGCATATATCATTTTGCACTGATCAAAATTGTGGTCTTACATCAGCTTGGTTTACAAAACATCTCATGGGAGGATTTCATTTCACATGAGGTCTTTACAGGTCCTCAAGTACCCTTAGCAACTTTTCATGAGACAAGAGGACCTTCACATCAGCAGGATATTCATGAGACATAAACCGTTAGTGTGCCAGTGTTTGTCACTTACCAAAAGGGCACTAGAAGGTTGTTTGCAGCAGCAAAGCGAGTACTATCTCCACCCAGGGTGGAAGGGGTCTTATTTCCTCCATCAGAAAATTAGGTACAGAACAAGGGTAAGCGACCATTACATGATGAGGGTCCTTCAGGAGGGAAGGAGACAAATTTCATTCTTATTCAGGATGATGACACCTATTTGGGCTTACAAAGCTCAAAGCTCAAGGAAATCATTCAAGAGCAACAAGTGGGCATTAATGATTTGTCTCTAAATCTAGAAAGAGCCAAGTGGATAATCAAATATCTGGAGCAAAGAAACAAACAACTAGAGGATCATCAAATCATTATGGAGCTACAAAACATACAAGAAAACCAGCAAGCTGCCAAGAGGAGGAAAGTCAAAATGACACCACTTGAACAAGAAATCAATGCTGATCATGAGCCTTGGCTTGAGAGGGAAAATATCCACTTGGAAAAGTTGCTTGTGAAGGCCAACAGAGAGAAAACTATGTTGAGGCACATGGCCTACCACTACTTGGCAAGAAACAAAATGTGCAAAGAAAGAATCAGGAACTTGAAGGCCAAGTTGAAGAAAGCATCGAGGAAGCGAAAAGAGCAATATAGACTTCAGATCTTGGCTGAGGCTTCTTTGGCCCAACACAACACTTAATGGAGGATACTCAGCCCAAATTTCAAGAAATTTGGGACACTCTTTGCAATTTTGGAACTTTTGGCCTAAAACACAGGTTTTTTTGCTCGATGCGCTGCGCCACTTGGCGCACACTTTTGATGGGGACCTCATTTTGAGGAAAACTTAGCATTTTTAGATTTTTCATGGAAAATTATGCATGCCCACAAATGGCCAAGAAATTTTGACAGGTTTTGAGCTTCCAAAAAGGTCAAAAACACCTCAAAAATGACCTTTCTGCCCCTTTTTGGACACACAAGAAGCAGTATAGAGAGAACTCAGTTTTGGAGGGGAAAGTGGAGGCAAAATTCAAAAATTCCACTTGTTCTAGAAATTAGACAGGGAGACCTTTCCCACAAGCCCACATGGAGCAAATTTGGACACCGAGAAGGCCTCCAAAATCAGCTGCAAAAAGGCGCTATGCATAGGGAAATCAGCGTGACGCATAGGAGGAATTTTGCTCATTTTGGCCAAAAAACTCTATTTTTCGCCTAGTTTCTTGACAGTTTGACTTTTCTCCTTCTAATTGTCAAACTCGTGATGTAATGTAATGTGACTTGATGGATTTCGATGTAATCATGCTAAATTTTCACTCATAGAGGTAGATTCATCCATGAGAAGGTAGTTTGCAACTGAATGAATTAGTTCCCTAGTTTTTAGAGGCACGCTGTTCCATTGCCTACTTTTTAGTTATCAGTTTAGAATTTGTTGGAACAAATACAAAACTCATGAGCTCGATCCTTAGAGGCTAGGATGAGTTGTTGGTTGCCTATATCTTGTAATTTTTCAATCATTAGCAAAGGTTGTACTTTTGGGAAAGCTTGGAGCTTCATTGTATATTCATTTTAGCAGTTCGGCTAAGGAATAGACCAGGGTTTGTAGCACTTCATGGTATTCTTGTGGCATCTTGATTTGGTATTGTGTTTCCTTCTGTAATTATAAGTTGACACGTGTTTTATGCATGCCATTATCTCTCTTTGCTTCATCTTAACTAAATCAAACAAGGGTAAAGGTAGAACCCATTGAAATTGCAGTGCTCTACCTAGGGTTTTGTTTAGTTATTTATGTTTTCAGCTGTTTGAAGAGGATCCTTGAGACTTTCATGCCCTCTTCAATTCCTCACCAACCTAAAAGCTCTCCATCTCACTCAATTTGAAGTACCAAACCATTTGCCTACCTTGCCCCATAGAGATATTTGCAAAACTGAGCCTCATTCCCCGAACCAAAATCTGCCTTTCACATTTGAGCCAACAAAACATTATCAAATTCAATCAAACTCTTTTGCACACATACCTAGCCTAAGATCAGTATTCACATCAATCATCTCAAGCATCATTGATCATAGTTTCTGAGATTGACAAGGAGAGAGCCCTCTCCCGACCTGGTAGGGCTAGCTACTAGGTTAAGTGTGGTTTGATGTTATCCTAGATCCTACCTTTCTCAGCCTAAGGTAGATTTAGGCACTAACATAGTGGAGACTCCACTAGGGAAGAAATTGTTTGTTTGTTAGTGTTTTTCATTTTATAAACTACAAACAGAGCTTCAAGTTATGCCAGGTAGCCTTCGAAATGCTCTTGCTTTGCATTAACGAAAGTAGATAAAAGCTGCTTCAGTCAATCTCTGGTCTAGTCTTATAAACAAAACATTCGACTTGCAAATTGCCCCAGTACATCTGATCATTCTAAACTTTTGGATGATTAGTTTAGAATTTGATAAGTTGAACAAGTTGATAGTGTCCATTTGATTTCTTAGAAGTAATAATGCACTGGCTTCCAGAAGATACACGAGAGCAAATCCCGATCCTGATCCACTCCCTGTGTATGAAAATCCCAATCTCATTCCAAGAATCCTTCGCTGAGAAATTTTTGTAATTCCCGTGTTTAGATCTCATTCATGCCCGATCGTTTTTGAATATCTTGAATATCTTGACTTTGATGAACATTTTGATCTGTCGTTATTTGAGACTAAATCTGAAAGTGCTCTTGGTTCTACTATCCTAAATCCAGAGTTTGTCAAAGATCTGAAACTGAAAAGGCCAATAAATCAATTGATGATTATATCTTGAAACTTCAAACTTCCATTGTGGCTACAAACATTCCTGAATTCTTAGATTTTGCATCTGCAACTCTTGGGTCATCTGCTATTACATCTAGTTCAGAAATTCCTACAGAATCTCCTTTCATTCCCACCATTCCTGTGCATCCTTCCATTTCTGATAAAAAATCAGTAGTGTTGTCACCTTCATCCACTCCTTCTACCTTTCAAACATAAAAAAATTTCTCCACCTCCATCCACACCACATACACCTCATACATTAGCTGCACCAACTCCTCCTACATCCCCAAGACCAATTGTAAATCCACCTAGAGCAATGGCTGCCCGATTTGCACCCCTTGTGTTGCCTCAAAATTTGGATGACATGCCCGCTGATTATCAAAGCAAAATTCCATTGTTTGATGGCACTCCTCAAGGTATTACAGCTCAACAACATGTTGATAGGATGGAAGATTTCTTTGACCTTCATGAGATTGATGCAGAAAATGTGACAATGAGACTGTTTGTACAAACTTTTGGAGGTGAAGTGAGGAAGTGGTTCAGAGCTTTGTTAGTTGCAAGTATCACTAAATTTCTTAATCTTCAGAGACAATCCTTGGATCGCTGGGAAGTGAAGAAAAACCCTCTTCAGATCTGTTCTGAATATGAGAACATCAAGCAGAATGTTGGTGAGTCTGTTCAAGATTATTGTATTAGATTCAATTATGTTTACAATGCAATTCTTGCTGATATAAAGCCACCTATGGGACTGGCTTTGATTAAGTTTTTGGATGGTTTCAATCCTGATATGGCCTATCAATTAAGAGAAAGAGATTCGGCCACTTTGGAAGACATGTAGAAAATTGCAGTCAGTGTTGAAGCAAATCTGTTTGCCAAGAGAGCTAGAATAAAGGCTAAAATGAAGGTAACAATAAAGGAAGAGGTTTCCACTTCAGATCAAGTGCTCCGTAAGATGGAGAAGATGCTTGATAGATTGAAAATTGACAAGCCTGAAGCACAAGTCAGAAATCCAAACTTCCGTGGTTATCATCAACCACAATTTAGAATCAAGCAAAGAGAGCAACAAGCACAAGACCAAGCAGCACAGTAGTAGGTGAAGACACCCTTACAACAGAATTTTGTACATGGTCCAGAATCAGATGATGAGGATAATGTAATTGGAGAGGATAATCATTTCTTTACACCTGATGATATGCCAATTTTTGTCACTGAAGACGAGTAGTATTCCGAGAACTCAGCTGTACAAAGGGATGAAAATTTCATCTTGGCAAATGAAACAGTTCTTGAAGAAGAGTCTGATGAATATCAGAGAGGGTACATGAATGCATTGATAGCCTAGCAGCGACAATATTCACTCAGAAGTAGAGATGTACGCATAAATCCAATTCAGAAAAGGAAGGAAGTGACACTACCAAAGAATGATCCTCCCATTGTGCAGATAAAGGGAAAAGAGACAGCTGATCCTACCACCAGCAAAACGCCATCAGCAAATGAAAGATCCAATTAACCAAGTATATCAAAGGACAATACTGAAAAGAAGGATGTTTCAGCTAAAGAGGTAGAGAAAACTTCAGTTTTTAACTTAGAAAATGAAATTGCTAAATTAAAAGTATCTATTCTTTTGACTGAGTTGATGAAGAACAACAACTATAAAGGTTAGGTGTCTAAAATTTTGAATTTAGATCCACTATCTGATATGGTAAATGTGGAGGATGACCAACCTGAGTTGATATTTGGTCCAACATTGGAAATTCAGTCTTAAGATAGTGATGTAGCTCCTTTTTACATCAGCCTTAGGGTGCATGACTATGTCTTACACAATGCCATGTTTGATTCCGGAGCCTCTCATAATCTTATGCCTAAGGCAGTCATGGAGAAATTGGGATTAGATATCACCAGAAAGTATCATGACCTTTACTCCTTCGATTCTGGTAGAGTAAGATGCATTGGTCTTATCAAAGATTTGGTGGTCAGTTTGGATCAGATTCCGGCGAAAAATGTTTTAATGGATGTGGTTGTGACCAATATTCCTCCTAGATTTGGCATGCTTCTTTCCAAATCTTGGGGAGCGAAACTTAAAGAGACATTGCAACTTAATTTCTCCTATGCTACTATTCCCATGTTCGGTCAAATCAAGAAATTGTACCGGGAGCAAAGATGAAGTACATGATCACTGGCAAGGAGAAACTAGTAAATCATCCAATCAACTATGTACATACTGATTTAGAATCATTTGTTTTATATTCAAATAGTTTTAATGATGTAAATAGCTAAGTAGTTGAAGTAGAAGACATTCCAGAGATCACTGAAAATTTTAGAGAGGTCTTAAAGCAAGAAAGACAAAGACTTGATAGTATCACTGAGCAATCAACCTTCCGACAACAACAAAATATTGATGGACAACAAGGAAAAGTAAAAGAGAAAACGAAATTTCAGCATTTGGAAGAGGACGAAGTCGGTTTGTGGAGCATGGATTTTGATGGCACGATAGGAAGGGAAGGTGCTGGAATTGGCATTTGGATACGCAACCCTGTTTTCTCCCCAAACAAAGTGCCAAGTAATGTAAGGGTATGTTCTTATAAATTGGCTTTTGATTGTTCAAATAATGAGGCTGAATATGAGGCTTTAATTCCTGGTTTGAAAATTCTTATAAAGTTAACTGCTAAAAGGATTTCAGTATATGGCAACTCCAAGTTAGTTATCAAGCAAGTAAAAGGGGAATACCAAGCTAAGCATCCTTGAATGCGGGCATACCAAAATGCAGTATTAGATATTTTGAGATTTTTTTCAGATTACACTTCGACATTTGTTCCTCGTGTTCAGAATGTCATTGCAGATTCACTTGCAACAGCAGCAAGTAGTTTCAAAATTCCAAACAATAAGTTTGATATTCATGTGAAACATCACTCGGCTATCCCTGACAATCAAAGGTATTGGCAAGTGTTTCAAGATGATAAAGAGATCAATGAATTTCTTCAAAATGAAGGTAAATTCAAAGAAACTTCTATCGATGGGGAGTATGATGATGGTGAGGCGGATATAGAAGTCAATCAGATGGAAGTTTTGTAGCTGAAGGATGATGTTATTCCTAAAGGTCTTATACCATTAGAGGAGATTTTCGATCAAGATGATGTAGCCCGAAAACTGAGCTTACTGCCAACTGAGAAAGGAGTTGAGGATGTGAACACTGGATCAACATAAAATCCTAGAATGGTGAAGTTATCAAAGGCATTGCCTCCACACGTAAAAGCAAAGTATATTAGTTTATTATCTTCATTTACTGATGTATTTGCGTGGGATTATTCGGATTTGAAAGCATATGACACAAGAATAATTCAGCATATCATTCCGATCAAGCCAAATCAAAAGCCTTTTCTTCATAAGCTAAGAAGAATCAATCCAAAGTTGCTGCCCTCAATAGAGAAGGAAGTGAATCTATTGTACAAAGCTGGTATAATCGTCCCCATAAGATTTTCAGATTGGATTTCTAATTTGGTGCCCATGCGCAAAAAAACATGTGAGATTCGATTATGTATTGATTTCAGAAATCTGAATAAAGTATCTTTGAAAGATAACTATCCAATCTCCAAGATGGATCACATACTTCAAAAAATAGTTGGAGCATCTCGCATGTCACTACTTGATGGGTATTCGGGTTACAACCAAATTCTAGTCCATGAGGATGATAGAGATAAAACAACGTTCACCACTTTGTGGGGAACTTTTTATTATACCAAAATGCCTTTCGGATTGAAGAATGTTGGTGCTACTTTTCAGCGGGCAATGGATATTGCATTTGCTAATGAAAAATATGTCTTTTTAGTTGTTTATCTTGATGATTTGACAATTTTCTCTAATTCAGATGAAGAACACCTTTATCATTTGAAGATTGTATTTCAGCGGTGTAAAAGTTACGGTATATCTCTCAATCCAAAGAAGAGTTTGTTTGCCATGGATGAAGGTAAGCTTCTCGGTCATATTATATCAAAGGAGGGCATCCGCATCAATCCAGCTCGAGTGGAAGCCATTCAGAAGATTGATTTTCCACGAAGTGAAAAGGAGATCCAATCATTCAACGGTAAGATGAATTTCTTACGTCACTTTGTGCCCAATCTTGCAGAACATTTAAGGGAAATCACAAACATGCTCAAGAAAGATAGCATAGTGAAATGGATTGAGGAAGCAATTAAGTCTTTCAGTTTGGTGAAATTGGCCCTTTCTTCAGCTCCAGTTTTGATCAACCCGGATTATACTCAAGATTTCATTTTGTTTTCATTTGCCTCAGATCATACTATGGCAGCAGTCTTGATGCAGAAAAGAGACCAGCTCGAGAAACCAATTGCATTTTTTAGCAAAACCATAAGGTATGCAGCATTAAAGTATAATATTATTGAAAAACAGGCTCTTTCTTTGGTAAAGGCATTGAAAGACTTTCGAGTCTATATTCTGCATTCTCACATCCTTGCTTATGTCCCTAACGCTGTTGTTAAAGATGTCTTAGTGCAAACAGATCTAGAGGGGAGACAGGGCAAATGGATTGCTGCTTTGTTGGAATATGACAAGGAGATCAAACCAACAAAGCTCATCAAAGGAAAGGGCCTGGCCAAACTAATGGCTGAGTCAAATTTGCATGCCTTGCACATTAATCTCATTGCTGCTATGTCCGAGGAAGATGAAGAAAGTTCGCCCGCTTCGGTATCATAAATTTTTCTTCTTTCTCCTTGGTATTCAGACAGTGTTTATGTGCTCCAAAATCTGTCACCACCACCTGGAATGGCTAAGAACAAAAGTAGGACTCTGAAATTGAAGGCTGCCAAGTTTTGTATCATGAATAATGCACTCTATTGGAAAGATCTCGGGGGTGTCTTGCTCCATTGTTTGGTTGAAGAAAAGGCAAAATAGGTTATGGAAGACTTTTGCAAGGGAGATTGTGGAGGTCATCTTTTCTGGAAGACAACAACCAACAAAATTTTGAGAGCGGGATATTATTGGCCAACTCTTTTTTCTGATGTATACAAAACTGTTGCAAGATGCCATGAATGTCAGATTTTTCAAGGTAGGAGAAAATTGTAGCATTTACTGCTCAAGCCCATTGAAGTAAGTGCTCCATTTCAGCAGTGGGGTTTGGACTTCATTGGCGAGATCCATCCTACTTCTTAAGTGCAGCACAAATGGATCCTCACAGTGAAGGACTATTTCAATAAATGGATTGAGGCAATTCCCACGAGGTAGGCCACTGATTCAGTAATTATTTCATTTCTTGAAAACAATATTTTGTCTCATTTTGGTTGTCCAAAAAAGCTAATCACTGATAATGCAACAACTTTTAAATCTAAAAGAATGATTGATTTTTGTAACAAATATCAAATCACCTTGGGGCACTCAACTGCATATTACCCACAAGGTAATGGATTGGCAGAATCCTCAAATAAATCCTTGGTCAATATTATCAAAAAGCTGCTGGAAAAGAACAAGAAAAGTTGGCACAAAAAGCTTGTTAACGCACTTTGGGTAGACATAGTAAGTCAAAAGAAATCCATAGGCATGTCCCCTTTCGAGCTCGTGTATGGTTTTGACACAGTATTCCCGACCTTTATCGCAGTCCCGGTGGTTAAAATCCTACAAGAAGCGGGCAACGAAGATGATCATTTGCAGTGGAGAATCAATCAAATGATTCATTTGCAGAAAACTAGAGAGGAGGTTTTTTAGAACACTTTCACGCTGCAAGAGAAAATCAAGAAGATATATGATCGAAAGGCAAAGGCAGACAAGTTTCAAATAGAAGACACAGTGTTGAAATGGGATGTACGAAATGAAGACAAAGGTAAGCATGGCAAGTTTGAGAATCTTTAGAAAGGACCTTTTAGGATTGTTGCATATCAGGGCCAAAATGCTTTCCTTTTGAAAGATATGAATGGAGAAGACTATCCAGGTGGGCTGGTCAACGGTCGGCTGTTCAAATGGTATTATTTTTGAAATGTTTTTTGCTGTCATATGTATCATTGTACATACCGGTTTGTTTAATTTCATTGCAAGTGTGTACTGTCATCATTCATTCAGTTTGGGGCCCGAGGTGAAGGTTATAAAACTGAGGTTTGATTTTAGTTTTGGTTTGGATTGTTTCAGTCAGGTCTTTTAGTCGATTTCAATCTTGAAATTGAGTCAAATTTCAATCCTGAAATTGAGTCAAGAGTTTGGTTTTGGTTTGTCGAAGTTATTGACTCCATAGCCCAATGGACGAAGGCACTGCCTGCTTTCCCAGAGATCTGTAGTTCTTGGCACCTCCAAGGAGCTACCATCCCCATTGAAGCCAATGTTAGTGTTGGTATCTTCATCCCTCCGTCAGTGATCAAATTCTCTTGTTGCATTGCATGTTAGCTGTCTCACTCGGTCAGCTGCATTCCATTAGGATCATGGATCATTTGACGGTAGTGGCTATTTGTCTTTAAATCTACAAAAGTCAATTTTAGGGTTTTAGGTCTCATTAGGTCTAGGGTTTCATCAATAAGGTCTTCAAAATGCTCAATAATGGTCAGCAGGTGCATGAGGAGATCAAATAAAGTGCCAGTAACAATAATTTCCATAATCACATGCTCAGTGATTGTTTTTTCCTCAAAACCTGGTTTTGAGGAAAAACAAAGTATTTTATATTTTCATGTGTAAATTTGATGTAATTTTAATTTTTTCATATGTAATAACTTCAGTGGCAACCCTGGTCACCTTGCCAAGCTTCAGTAACTCCATCACCTGCAAGGCAAACAAAAACTCAAAGCATTCAGTTTATTAAAGCCAAAAAATAAAGCAAACTGCCCAAAAACAGAGTTTTAAAAGCAAGTCAAAGTCAAACATTACAAAGTGGGTTTTAATAAGTGAAAAATTAAAATCCTTTGTATATAAACCATTTTTCATGTTCAAAGAGCTCATTTGCATCCAAAGGAGAAGGAGTGAACAAGAGAAAGGTCAAAAATCGCAAAGGAGGCAAAACTACAACAATTTGGGCATATTTCAGAGGCGCGACACATTGGGTCGTGGGCACGGCACATCCATCTGGAGCGACGCATTGGGCCGCCCTCTGCAGTGTAAAAGTTACATAGGCGCGACACATTGAAGTGGCGCAACTCACTGGGATTGTGGCGCAACACACAGGGTTTGGAAACTGATTTCATCCACAACCACCTCCCAAACTGCTAAATTTGCTCAATCCTCATTGATTCAAGTAAGTTAACTTTTCTTGATGGCCAGTGAATAAGTTTACCTTGATGTTTATGGTGATTTAATGAGAAAAAATCAAAACCCTACCTCTTTGCATTTTTTGCCAAAAACAATTGCATAAGGTTTTTAAATTGTATGTTTTGCTGCCATTTCTCACTCCCTCACTCTTTCATTCCCTCCCTCTCATTACATTTTCATTAACCCATTCCCTAAACCCCATATTCCCAAAACCCCTCATACACTTTCCTTCCATAGTCCCTCATATATTCTCATCCTTGACAGTAAAAACATAAAGACACCATAAATCTCTTGATACTCATCTAAGAAAACTCAAACATTGGCAAACATGGAGTCTGATCCTTCTTATAACGGAGGTGATGAGACACTTAGTGATTCTTTTAGAGAGATGCATGCACCAAGGAGACCTCGCAAGGGTGGTAAACATATACGAGAGGAGCCTACTTCACTTTCCGAGCTGCAGGCCTGTCCTCTTGCTGTCACATGCTTTCAACACTAATCTTGTTATCAATTCTGTGAGATGGTAGAGAGAGTCCAGTACGATCATGATTTGGCCAGGTTGTTTGTGCTCCATCTTCATAATGGCCAAGTCACTCTAGCAGGTGTGACATTAACCTTGATAACGGAGACTATTTCTCAAGCAATTGGCATTCCAAATGTCGGTGAGCAGTGGAATAAAAGGCAACAGGTTGACAGAGAACATTATGAGCCTTACATCAAGGTTAGTTATCAGAGACATCTCAGTAGAGTTTTTCCCTTCCGGTATCTGAAAGACACATATGCTCCCTTGATGAAACTCATAATCAAATATTTCAGCTATGAGGGCCGGTTTTCTCGCCTATATGCCTATCACATCAGATTGTTGATGCACTTTACTAGGGTGAGAATGATGAATCTCCCCTATTTTATTTGTTGGAGCATTGAGAAGATGACCACCTTAGTGCATAGGAAGCCTCCACAGTAGCAGTATAACAACATATATCATTTTTCACTGATCAAAATTGTGGTCTTGCGTCAGCTTGGTTTACATAACATCTCATGGGAGGATTTCATTTCACATGAGGTCTTTACAGGTCCTCAAGTACCCCCAACAGCTTTTCATGAGACAGGAGGACCTTCACATCAACAGGAGATTCATGAGACACAAACTGCTAGTGTGCCAGTGTTTATCACCTACCAAAAGGGCACTAGAAGGTTGTTTGCAGCAGCAAAGCGAGTACTATCTCCATCCGGGGTGGAAGGGATCTAATTTCCTCCATTAGCAAAGTAGGTAAAAGACAAGGGCAAGCGACCATTACATGATGAGGGGCCTTCAGGAGGGCATGAGACAGATTTCATCCTTATTCAGGATGATGACACCGATTTGGGCTCACAAAGCTCAAAGTTCAAGGAAATCATTTAGGAGAAACAAGCAGACATTAATGATTTGTATCTCAATCTAGAAAGAGCCAAGTGGATAATCAAATATCTAAAATAAAGAAACAAACAGCTAGAGGATCAACAAACCATTATGGAGCTACAAAACATATGAGAAAACGGGCAAGCCGCCAAGAGGAGGAAAGTCAAGATGACACCACTTGAACAAGAAATCAATGCTGATTGTGAGTCTTCACTTGAGAGGGAAAATATCCACTTGGAAAAGTTGCTTGAGAAGGCCAACAGAGAGAAAACTATGTTGAGGCACATGGCCTACCACTACTTGGCGAGAAACAAAATGTGCAAAGCAAGAATCAGGAACTTGAAGGCTAAGTTGAAGAAAGCATCGAGGAAGCGAAAAGAGCAAGATAGACTTCAGATCTTGGATGAGGCTTCCTTGTACCAACACAACACTTAATGGAAGACACTCAGCCCAAATTTCAAAAAATTTGGGACGCTTTTTTCAATTTTGGAAAATTTGGCCTAAAACACATGTTTTCTACCTGATGCGCCGCGTCACTTGGCGCATGCTTTTGATGGGGACCTCATTTTGAGAAAAACTTAGAATTTTTGGATTTTTCATGGAAAATTATGCATGCCCACAAATGGCCAAGAAATTTTGACAGGTTTTGAGCTTCCAAAAAGGTCAAAAACACCTCAAAAATGACCTTTCTGCCCCTTTTTGGACACACAGGAAGCAGTGTTGGTTGAACTCAATTTTGGAGGGGTAAATGGAGGCCAAATTCAAAAATTTCACTTCTTCTAGAAAGTAGACAGGCAAAACTTTCCAAAAAGCCCACTTGGAGAAAATTTGGAAACCGGGAAGGCCTCCAAAATCAGCTGCAAAAAGGCACTACGCATAGGGAAATCATCGCGGTGCATAGGAGGAATTTTGCTCATTTTGGCTAAAAAACTCTGTTTTTCGCCTAATTTCTTGACAGTTTGACTTTTCTCCTTCTAATTGTCAAACTCATGATGTAATTTAATGTGAATTGATGGATTT
This sequence comes from Pinus taeda, assembly GCA_000404065.3. Taxonomy (NCBI): domain Eukaryota; kingdom Viridiplantae; phylum Streptophyta; class Pinopsida; order Pinales; family Pinaceae; genus Pinus; species Pinus taeda. The sequence goes on along the minus strand of APFE030082213.1, from coordinate 7,560 downwards.
TGATGTAATTATGCTAAATTTTCACTCATAGAGGTAGATTCATCCATGAAAAGGTAGTTTGCAACTGAATGAATTAGTTCCCTAGTTTTTAGAGGCAAGCTTTTCCACTGCCTACTTTTTAGTTCTCAGTTTATAATTTGTTGGAATAGCTCTTAAACTCATGAACTTGACCCCTAGAAGCTAGGATGAGTTGTTGGTTGCTTATATCTTGTAATTTTTCAGTCATTAGCAAAGGTTGGACTTTTGGGAAAACTTGGAGCTTCATTGTATATTCATTTCAGCAGTTTGGCTAAGGAATAGACCAGGGTTTGCAGCACTTTATGGGATTCTTGTGGCATCTTGATTTGGTATTGTGTTTCCTTTTGCAATTATAAGTTTACATGTGTTTTATTTATGCCATCATCTCTCTTTGCTTCATCTTAATTAAATCAAACAAGGGTAAAGGTATAATCCATTGAAATTGCAGTGCTCTACCTAGGGTTTTGTTTAGTTATTTATGTTTTCAGCTGTTTGAAGAGGATCCCTGAGACTTTCATGCCCTCTTCAACTCCTCACTAGTCTAAAATATTTCCATCTCACTTAATTTGAAGTACCAAACCATTTACCTACCTCGCCCCATAGAGATCTCTGCAAAACTGAGCTTCATTCCCCGGACCCAAATCTGTCTTTCACATTTGAGCCAACAAAACATCATCAAATTCAATCAAACTCTTCTACACATATACCTAGCCTAATATCAATATTCACATTAGTCATCTCAAGCCTCATTGATCATAGTTTTCTAATATTGACAAGGAGAGAGCCCTCTCTGATGTTATCCTAGATCCTACCTTTCTCAGCCTGAGATAGATTTAGGCACTAACAATATGGATTGCAAATGCGATTCTTCTTATGAGAAATTATTTAGATTGAGAATGACCAAGTACCATTATGAATACCTCCCTAGTTAAGAGGGAGCGTTGAAGAAAGTGTAACTAGGTTTGGTCTTCATAATGACATGATCTTTGTAATTGATGTAATAAAAGGAAATAAATTATTTTTTTAATCTTGCTACATGGGTTTCATGAGCAAGAAGTGTCTCTAGGTGAAAGACTTCTTCTTGATGTCTTTAGGATTTATTTCTATGTCAAAGAGTCATGTCATGAGTATAAAAACTCTTCATGAGTTTATGTAAATGTAATCAAGTCCACAAAGTTGTGAAGAATCCCTCCAAAGACCAAGCATAATCCTTCAAAGAAATTTTCAAGCGAAAACAATGAATAAGTCTACATGTTAGCTCCTATTATGAATTAATTACATTAATGAAAGTCATGTTGGCTTGGGTAAGAGAAATAATGGTTCATGGTTCACGTCGGCTCAAATAGATGATACTAACCACTATAAATACCCAATTAATTTATACCTCATGTATTTTCCCATAATTTTTAAAAAACTTGCGATAATACCCTATCAACCTGAGAAATCCTCGCAAATTCTTTATGGATGTGGGGATTTCCCATTCCTTAATGGCTTTAATTTTTCTAGGGTCTACCTTAACTCCTTCATTGAGATACAATATGACCCCAGATATTCCACCTCTTGTACTCCAAAGAAACATTTGGATCTTTTTGCATATAATTGTTTATCCTCCAATAGTTGTAGCACCCTGTCAACGTGTTCAACATGATCCTTCCAAGACTTGTTGTAGATTAGTCTATCATCAAAAAATAATAACACAAATTTTCTAAGGAAGGGTTTGAAAATGGAATTCATCAAACCTTGAAATGTAGAAGGTGCATTGGTAAGGCCAAAAGGCATGACCAAAAACTCATATTGACCCTCATGAGTTCTAAATGTTGTTTTTGGAATGTCTTGAGTCTTCATTCTGATTTGATGATATCCTGAACGAAGATCTAACTTGGTGAAGTAAATTGATCCATGCAATTCATCCAATAATTCATCAATGATAGGAATGGGAAACTTATCTTTAATAGTGAGCTTGTTGAGCTCCCTATAATCAGGACACATGTGCCATGATCCATCCTTCTTGCGCACCAATACTAGGGGAGCAGAGAAAGAACTTTGGCTAGGTTGAATTATACTAGCCTCAAGCATTTCTGCAACCATATGTTTAATTTCACTCTTTTGGGCATAGGGATATCTGTACGGCTTGATATTTGGGGGAACACTTCCTGGAATCAAATGAATAGCATGATCATGACCAAGAATAGGTGGGAGACCTTTGGGAGTCTCAAATACCTTGGAATGATTGTCCAAGAATTTTTGGAGATCTGGAGAAATAGATGATTTCGATGTGGAAACATCTAGCAAACATAATTGTGCAATTACACCTCGTTGTTCCTTTTTTAGAAGCTTTTTCATACCCTGCAATACCCCTTAATTCAACTTCCTTTCCTTCCACATAAAATTTCATGAAAAGTTCCTGAAAGTTAAAATCTATTGTACCCAAGGATTGTAGCCATTGGACTCCTAGTACAACATTAGCACCTCCCATTGGAATGGAAAGCATTGGGATTTTCAATACATATTCTCCCATGGATAGCTTGATATTATGGCACTTTCCAGAGCAATTTATTGTTCCTCCATTTGCAACTATCACTTGATACTCTAGTGCTGGATATAGGAAGCAATTCAATTCTTTTTCTATCTTACAATGAATAAAATTGTGGGTACTTCTTGAATCAATCAACACTATTACCTTTTTCTTCTTGATTTGTCCTTCTATCTTGATGGTTTGAGGAGTGGTAATTCTAGTCAATGCATTACAAGATATGGTCGGATTCATTTCTTCTTTATCTAGGCTTTTTTCCTGGAATATGTCCTCTTCTTTTGACCTTTCTTTTTCTTCTTCCTCTTCACAATCTATGTAGAATAATTTCTTCTCAGCACACTTATGACCTTTAGTGTATTTGCTATCACAACTGTAACAAAGCCCTTTTGCTCTTTTTTCTTCCAATTTTTGTGGTGTCAACCTTATAGGTTGTGGAAGACTAGGGGCAACAACACTTCCGTCTTTATAGTTGTGGGTGGTATGCTTCCTGGTTGCCATAATTTTGCTTTCCATTTTTCTTGCTAACCTGAATGCCTTCTCTAATGAATCAGGTTCCCAAAGGCGAACATCATGTTGGATATTATCCTTTAAGGACCTATGAACACATCAATCCTATGCTCCTCTGGAATATTTTTTACCCTTATGTTCAATTTTTGGAACTCGTCAATGTGCTCCATTATGAACCCTTTTGTTTGAGACTTATCAATTGGCTAAAAAAAGTGTTGCTTTTTGTATCCTCATAATGTGTTGTCAATTCTTTCGTAAAGATTTCCCAAGTGATAATTTTTTTATGAGAGCAAAGTCATTGATGCCATACAAACTGATTTGTTCCAAATATAAAGTTGTAATACGTACCTTTTGTGTGTTTTGCACATTATTGAGATTGAAAAATTGCTCCATCTGTAATATCCGTGTTGCGGGATCCTTGCCATCAAACTTCCTCATATCGATTTTTGGAATATGGTGGGTCTTTGATCCAACATTAGAGGCTATGAAATCATGATTAACATTTCCTTTTTTCGCATCATGAGTTTCCTTTACTCCCCTTTCACCATTAGTAAGTATTTCTTGTAGAAAATTTGTCAAATGTGCCTTCAAATCTGCCATATCTGTCTTTAACTCTGTCTTCAAATCTATCTTCAAATCATCCATCTTAGCTTCCATGCCCTTTATCTTAGATTCCACGCCATTTATCTTAGCTTCGGTTAGCTTTTATGAGCGTGACATT
>APFE030082212.1:26992-51130 GCA_000404065.3 Pinus taeda | reverse complement strand
TTACAGTGCGGGTCTCTGCTTGGAGAAAATGCTGAGAAGAAGATTAAGCAATGTCTTCGACTCACTAACTAACCAACCAACCAACCCCTCACTACATCGTTCAGGGTGGTATATATAAGAAAAATATTAGAAAGTCATTTATTACAATTGACCTAAACAGGTCTGCTGAAGATCTTTTCTAAAACCTAAGTGTTATTGGAATTAAATGCAGGTAAGTCTTTTGGGCTGCGCTAGGGGCAGCTGAATCGAAAGGAGTGCAATGTGGCCCTTGGAGGCTCGATGCGGTGCTGTTGGAGTAACTATGCTTCGGGATCTGTAGCTCTGTTCTGGTGCGAGGTAAATGTGCAATAATTATGATCTGAGGGTGTTTGAGTGGCTTCGCCCTCTTTTTTGACTCTGCTGGAAGGTATTAAATGTTCTCTTGCTTTGGGCCACTGCTTAAGATTTTCGCTGATACTCTTTGCCGCTACATTGATGGCTTCTGTCGCCTGCTGATACTCTTTGACACGCTTGTTCCCTGATGATTTGATCTGATACACTTTAATCTCTGTCATTGGTCCTTTGCTGTCTTTAAACTGGATTAAGTTGGCATGATCGGGCGTTTTCGGGCTTTTTCGGCGCAAAACGGGCCAAGGAATCAAAATATTCCCCAAAGATTCCTCGAAACGGCCTATTTCCCGTAGTGATGCGCGATTAGCGCTTTGCTACGAAAACTACCTCTGATTCTTGTTCTGGAGCTCCGAAGTGCGATTTTTCTTCCTGCGCGAATTTTCGGCTTTTTGGCTGCTGACGTCAGCAGTACGGCAGATGACGTCAGCCTGCGGTGGGTCCCTGGTACAGAAGTGACATGGTGGGGTGCTGATACTTGAAGGTGATGCGATGAACTTCTCCGATGCGATCACAATATCGCATTGACGGGGAACGGGAAGGTGTTTTAGTTTGACATTTGGCGCTTTCGACTGCCGATCGCCAATATCGCGATATCGCGTCGGGTGACGACGGATGGGTCATGACTTATGTGGTGAGAGTACTGCGATATTGCGATGCGAGCTGGCTTACTAGGATCTACGGAGTGTTAAGGAAGTCGGCAAGGGGTTTGTTGCGGTCGGAAGGAGTGAGTAAGTGGGTCTGAAAGGCATTTGAGGCTTCAGAAGGAGTCCGATAACCTGAAAAGGGATTTTATACTCTCGAAGGAGTCCATTGTATTTAGAATATGGTTTGAAGGGGCAGCATGAGGGTTCTTGCTAAGTTTCAGGTAAACTGAGCAATTCCCGGGGGTACTTATGGTTATTTTTCAACCAGGGGGAGGGATATTTACACAGGGGATGATTTACATAATTTTAGTAAGGGGATGGGAAAATATAGGGAGCTAAATAATAATGTCAGTGGTTAATATGGAGATGGTGAGGAAGCGCTAAGTTAGGGAGAACTTAGGCTGCAACGAGGGGACAGAACCTTTTAGAGAGAGTATGGAACATCTTTGAGTAAAGCAGATCTTCACCCAAGCTAATGCTATGAAAATGATGGAACTTAAGAAGTATCAAGCAGATCTTGACCTATTTTGGGGAAGTTAGTTAATGATTGGGGAAAATGGAGAAAGGGAGTTAGTTATACCTGTTTTAGAGCTTCTCGCATAGAACTGCCTGGTGATTGTGTCCTGAGTAAAGATGACACCTGGAAACCTGGAACTGATCAGCAATCAAGATTCAGCAACCTCAAAGCTACCTACTCAGCCTACTTACCTAACATTTTTTCTTCTTTTGATTTGGGTGCACTTAGACCTGCAAACTCATCATTTCAATTTTTCTTTTTCATGCTTTCCTATCTACCGACTACCCTTATTTCATCTAAGGGCCCAGATTAAGCTGTTGGGCTCCTTTGATTCTCTACCTATCTAAGAATCTGCCAAGATTAAGCTGTTTGGACAGATTTTCATTCTCTATATTCTAAAACAGGAAATTTAAACCTAGGGAGGCCAAGATTAAACTGTTTGGACCTCCCTTTAACTGAAAATTGGCTACACCAGAATAAATTCTCAAAATTTGGAAGGCAATTGAATTAACTCTGAGTAGTCTTCTTCGCTTGGAGACTGTTAAGCAAATATGGAGCATTGCAGCATGCAAAGTATGACATATTTGGCCTGTAAAAAATGTCAATCATGAAATATGATTAACCTGCTGCAGCAGGAAGCTAACAGTGGCTCCACTTGGGGATGGTTTCTCCTTGTGAGAAGCCAAAAACAGCAGGTCAGAATGCCTTAGTCTTTAGTTGTTGCTGTTCTCTGCAAAATTCCCTTCACGGGTTGCCTTATTAATCCTACCTACCTACCCTAACCAGCACTTACTTTGCTGTTAGGTGAAATCAAATAACCAGTGCAGCCAGTTAAGCAACTGAAAAAAGAGATGAACTCGCTGACTGCTTGTTAATGAACTCGGAAGCACTATTTGGTCATGCGCCCCCATAATCAAAATTGTGGCATAGAAAGGCTGCTGCTGATGTATTTGGTCTTCACCGAGACAACATGCTAAAGAACTTGAGTTAAGAAGAAGTTCCATGTAGTCTGCAATAGGGTCAATAAAAACATTATGTGGAACAGTTTCTTCTGGGCCTTCTTGGTCAGATGGAACAGCTGCATCCTTGGTATCAAGCCCTGCAACTAATCCTTCAGTCTTTACCTTGAAAACACAATTATCCTCAATCTGTAAGTCAGAAGATAGCACTATTTCCCTCTGACTTGGGGGAGGGAGATTTTGGAAAAATTCTTTAGGGTCATGGAAACTATATGACTGAATTTGAGATTCCAAGAGTTCAAATTCATTTTCATATCTTTCAATAACTAACTCCAGAAAAAGTTTACTTGGGCGTCCTGCTGTTTTTAACAACACCAATCTAAAAAATTCTTCATTAAGCTCAAGTTCTGATAATCTTTCCCTGAATTCATCTAAGGCTTCATCAAATGAAATATCTTCCACAGACCCGGTCATTCGGTCTTAATGTTACTGCTTCAGAATATGGGCGTTTTGGCTGTAAAATTGGTTCGTTCCTTAGTGGAGCCTTGATTGAGAATGAAGTGGAGTCGCCAGGTGGATGCCTTAACTTTGAAGTGCCTGATCTCTATCCACCATCAAAGATCAGAACTAATCATGAAAAGCTCTGAAGAAAAGGAGCACTTTCTCCAGAAAGCGGGGTTTACAGTAATGAACAAAGTGATTTAGATCCCAAGTGGAGTCGCCATTATGTTATCACTCAGGTTGTCCCTAGGCTCCTTTTTAGGGATACAGCCGAGGTAACCACAAACAAATCTTTGGATTGCAGGTTCTAGCCCACCTGCAATCAGAGAGGGCTCTCTCTTAATGATTCAACTTTGTTGATGATTTTAGGCTAGCTTTTGGCTCAGGGGTTTTTTGTTTGTGTTTGGATGGAAGGTAGTAATCTCAAGCAAAGAGGCAAGGTAAGGTGTGATAAGTTTCAAACCATTGGGCATGGAGTCATGGATTAAGGCTTGCTATTGCGTCTTCTTGGTCATAAGAGGATTAAGGAGCGAGATAGCCACACATGATACAATTATCAATCTACCGAAGGGATGGAATGATGCAAATCAGAGATGAAAGGCAAAGGAGAATCATTTCATCATACTGAAAAAGAGGATAAGTGGATGAATGGTGATCTAGGAGCAGTTAATAATTCCTAAATTCTCATTCATATGTGAAAGAAACAACATAAACAAGATCATTTAAGTATACATGCTCATAGCTATTTCTGATGAAAACATAAAAAAATGCAGAAATTGAACTTAAGGTGTAATTAAACAAATCTTAAGCTATTCTTTTTTTCTGCAATTTAGTTGGCGGAACGGTGGAAATATCATGAAAATTAACAGAGGTGAGAAACACTTATTGAATCATGTAGAAGCACAAGAATTCTGTAATCACTCCTTGGCCAATTGAACACATCATGCAGTTTCGAAATCCATGCTTTCAGCAATCTTTGATTATAGAAAGTATGACAGTTACAGTGCGGGTCTCTGCTTGGAGAAAATGCTGAGAAGAAGATTAAGTAATGTCTTCGACTCACTAACTAACCAACCAACCAACCCCTCACTACATCGTTCAGGGTGGTATATATAAGCAAAATATCAGAAAGTCATTTATTACAATTGACCTAAACAGGTCTGCTGAAGATCTTTTCTAAAACCTAAGTGTTACTGGAATTAAATGCAGGTAAGTCTTTTGGGCTGCGCTAGGGGCAGTTGAATCGAAAGGAGTGCAATGTGGCCCTTGGAGGCTCGATGCGGTGCTGTTGGCGTAACTATGCTTCGGGATCTGTAGCTCTGTTCTGGTGCGAGGTAAATGTGCAATAATTATGATCTGAGGGTGTTTGAGTGGCTTCGCCCTCTTTTTTTCCAAGTGGGTAGAGTTTTTGTAGAGCTTTACTTTTGTGATAAAGCACACAAGTGGTAAGTTGAACAAAGTCGTTGATGCTTTAAGAAGGGTAAATTTCATTATGCAAGAATTAAAAGTTGGTGTTGTAGGATTTGAAGAAATGATTGAAATGTATAAAGATGATGTAGATTTCAAAGACATTTATACAATAGTACAAAATATGATAGTTCATAATAGAAGTCAGTGGTTAGATTATCTTATCCAAGGAGCTTTATTGTTTAAAGGCAAGAAGTTGTGTATTTCCAAATGTTCTATGAGGGAAAACATAATAAAGGAGAAACATAGTGGAGGATTATCTGGTCACTTTGGACAAGACAAAACCTTTGCTCATGTGAATGCTTTTTATTATTGGCCAAAAATGCAAAATGATGTTAAGAGATTTGTTGAGAAGTGCATGATATGTCAGCATGCTAAAGGGAGAAGGTAGGATTCAGGATTGTACCAGCCATTTCCAATACCAGATCGACGATGGGTTTCAATTAGCATGGATTTTGTTTTGGGATTACCTAAAAATCAAAGAGGGAATGATTCTATTTATGTTGTGGTAGATAGAATTTCTAAGATGACACATTTCATTGCTTGTAAGAAGACTAGTGATGCAACACATATAGCTAATATATTTTTTTTCAGAAATTGTAATATTACATGGATTGCCTGTAAGTATTGTGTCTGATAGAGATACAAAGTTTGTAGGGCATTTCTGGAGAACTCTTTGGAAGAAACTAGGAGCTAACCTCAGTTTCAGTTCAACATACCATCCTCAAATAGATGGATAGACCGAAGTAGTAAACAAAAGCTTGGGGAACATATTGAGAAGTTTAGTGTATCAAAATCCTAAGCAGTGGGATTTAGCACTAACTCAGGATGAGTTTGCTTATTGTGACACTCCAAACCCAAGTATTGGAATGAGTACATTTCATATTTTTTTTGGGATGAATCCAAGAGGTGTGTATGAGCTCAAAAATTTGGGTAAGCAGGAGACAAGGAGTGCAAAAGTTGAAGAGTTTCTAGAGAAAATGTAGAGACTACAAGAAGATGTCAAAGGAAGATTGTGGGAAAGCAGTGGAAAATACAAACATAGAGTAGATATGTAAATAAGAGAGAAATAATTCCAAGTGGGATATTTAATGATGGTGTATTTGAGAAAATAAAGATTTTCCCCTAAGACTTATAATAAACTAAAAATGAAAAAGATAGGACCATGTAGAATTGTAAGAAAGTTTTCAGCTAATGCATATGAAATTGAATTTCCAGAAGGGATTGGAATATCACCTATCTTTAATGTTTCATATTTGTATCCATACAAAGGGACAGAGAAAGAGCTACAGGAGGAAACTACAGAAGATGAAGTTCAAACTTTGAACTGGGAAGAACAAATGCCAACAACAGTTAAGAAAGAAGTGGAAGTTGTATTGGAGAAAAGAGTATCCAAAAGAACCAAAGGATAGGTTTATTTTCAATATCTAGTCAAATGGAAAGGACAGCCAATGGAGGATGTTAGCTGGTTGACAACAACAGAGTTGTAGAAGAATGGAGCAAGTCCTGAGAGTCTGAGGGATGATTCTTTTCTTCCCTGGGAGTCTGATGCAGGAGCATCTGGACTTAGCTAGAAATGTGAATGCTTTTTCACATGTTGTGGCTAAATGAGTTGAATTTCACTGACCTGAGTGGTTAAAATTTAGTTTTAAACAAGAGGTTTGGATCTCTCTAGAAAATGATTTTATTTCATTATTGTAATAGTTAGAAAATTGTCTTATTTTAGATTCATAGATAAGTTGTTAACATAAATGTGTGATAGATCTTGAAAATAGAGATTGAGTTTTTCAGAATGATTAAAATAGAAGATTGAGTTGTTAACAGAGGTAGAATAGGGATCCGACTCATATAATGAAAGAAATTGTAATGGAAAGTGTTGGGTAGCAGAGGGCCCGCGTAACAATTTTGGGGCTCAAAGCCCGCAATTTTGGGAAAGGTATGGTAAGGACTCCGCGAAGTGTGCAGAGTGCGAATTGTAAATGAGTAAACTCAAAGGGTTGTCTACCCAAAAATAATGTAAATAATAGGAAGTGAGTCAGCCCACCCATGGTCCACGGACCATGGAAATTTATAAATAGAGTAAGGCTCTAGAGTTAAGAGTCGGTTTTTTGGTATGTACTTTTGGATCTGGAATGTAATGTGTTTTTGAAGAAAGAGGTCTTGAAGTGTCTGTAAGTTTGAGTCAAGGGTGTTGGTGGGCAGATAGAGGCTCTGCAGCTATGTGCGCAGAGGCCTAGTAGGGTCTGCAGCTGTGTGCGTGGACCCCTGCAGCTGAGTGCGCAAGGCGGATCTAGATGTATTGGCGGGAGAGTTGAATAAAGATAAGTTGGTTCTAAAATACTGTGTTGAATCTGAAATATTGTGGATCTAGTTAATTTATGGCTGATATATCTGTTTGATCTATGCGCTTATGCTTATGTTATGAGTTTATGAAAATCTATAACTTTTCTGGGTGCGCGAGCTAGTTATCTCTATTAAATGTTTGCTTAAAGACCATAAAAAGTAGATATGATCTATAACAGCTCATTAATAATAAGTATTAAGGAATTGTCGTGTCTCAGATCTATGCATAAGCAGAGTAGTGTGAGGCCATAGAACGACACATGAATCCTCTATACCACATCACAACATCCCAAGGGTGTGGAAACCTGGTTCCATCACCCTCCCCTACTACCTCAGGTGAGACCTCAGTCCACGCTCCACGGGCTATTGTCGAAAGAGCCAGTAGTTGCGGGATTTGTTTGGCTAAATAACTCTTCTGAACCTAGGTCAAGGCCCAATAAGCCGACAAATGGTTCCGTTGCTGGGAACAAGATCTACCTAAGGGATATTTGATGTCGGAACGCTGCAATGCTATAAAGAAAGAGCTTGAAGATTGGTTGGATAAGAAGCTTCATGAGTTCGTGGTTTAGGAAAACAGAAACCCACGAATATCGGAGGAAGGGTGATTGGATCGTTACATATACATAAATATCCACGAGATATTCTTTGTGACATTCCCGATAGGGTTGTATGAGTGGATCATGAGGTTAGCTGACAGCGTGGGAAGGTGCAGACTAGATCAACCTATTGTGTGGACTCCAGAATCGGTGCGCAAGCTAGAATCATTCGAAGATAAATCGAACACGTAGTAGATCACTGGTTGGATTGGGTAATAGGAGGGTTTATTACTGAGTTCACAATAGACAATATTATGAGTTATAGTGAAGAAAAAAGGTGCTTTCTCCAAGGACCGTGGGGTAAGTATATCAAATCATTGAATAAGTCTTGGATTAAGATGTTGTTGTGTGAGAAATAGATTATGTGCATTTATTGATGTCTAGCGTAATGCGGAGTGGAAGAGGCTACCAAGGAACCGAGGGATTAGAGAATAGTCTGCTGATTTTTATTTCACGGGAAAGTAAGGAGGAGCTCGCAAAGTTCTCTCCAAGAAGTGCAGTCTAGTTGATTAAGCAACAATTCCCACTAATACCACCTCCATGTATGCCATTTCCTACTTCACCGACATCAAATCCATCTTCACCAACTCCACCTCCACCACCACCGAAGGTTGGGATGGCGAGTGCAATCAAGTTGCCGGTATTTAAGGGTGTAGGAAATGAGGAACCAGGTCAATTTTGGTTTGTAGTAAGGGCTGTATGGGAATCCCAAGGCATAATATGATAACGTCAAAAAGGCTACTCTGGTTAGTGTGTTGCAGGACCATGCTTTAACGTGGTATATAAAGTACTCAAGCGATCATCCGAATGCAGGAATAGCAGTGATCCAGGACACATTAAACAAAGAATTTGGTCGACCAAAAACAGAGACACAATCGGTCATTGGGTTCAAGGAGATCGCGATGTTACCTTGCGAAACCCCATGGGATCTAGATCAAATATTGAAAAGCACCATCTGTGAGGCTAACATGACATTAATGGATGCGTAGCACTGTGCTTGGTTTGTGGCATCTTCGACACCACATCTGAGGACAACGCTATCACAACAAAAGATCTCAACCCAAGCTGAAGCATTAGAGATAACAATGAGGTTGCATGAAACTCCAATACAGGATCCAGGCTTGGGAGTTCAACAAATCCATGCTCAACTACAAAACCTAAGCTTAGAAATGCAAAGGTTGAAGCAAGAAAGGGCGACCCGACTGGAGGCAAGTACAGAGGTAGGATGCATTAAATGCAAAAGTCAAGGATATGACAAGGACCATTGCCCCATCTTAGCGAACTATCTGCCGGGGGGGGAGGGATGCCATTAAAGTTGGAGGTACAAGCAGGGCCAAGTGCGGCACCTGCGATCTGGTGAACGATTTGTCAAGTGGGTGGAAAGCACACAATAGACAACTACCACCTATTGCAGAAGTATACCCAGACCTCGCAACAATTGTATTGCAACTTTTGTAGATCAGTGGGTCACGATGAGAAAACGTGTCGAAGTTACAACTTAATGATGGAAGGATCCCTGCCTACCAGGTGCAGAGTGAAGAGCGAGGTTTCGACCCAGCCGTAGGGCCACGCGGGGGATTTCAAGGACGCGGCTGAGGAAGAGGAATGGGGCCTAGGCGAGGGAGCGGACAGCTAATCTGTTATAACTACGGAAGGCCAGGACACTACGCTCACTACTGCACTAACCTAATGAGGATATCTTGTCCATACTGTGAACAGTTTGACCATGAAATGGTAGATTTTCTGACATTAATCTCCCAGATGCATGAAAAGGGATTATTACAACCCACTCCAACTTAAAATGTCCAAATGATGAGGTCAAAATCACACGAAGAATCCCCCAGCATAAACATGGTACTGAGGAGTGGCACACCCATGGAAGGAGATGCGCGGAAAGAGTTTGCAGAAGATGTGAAGGGTCGCGATGCCCCTACAAGGGAACCTAACTTTGAGGTGTAATAGGGGAAGAAGACGCCTAAGGAAGCTTAGAAGAGCTTCACATAAGTCTCTACTCTAGGTAGAAGGGACCCAATTGAGCTAGGGATGGATCCCTCTATGCTTACTACCTTTTTAGAGACATGTATGAAGCTGTTGCGTAACAGTAAAGCCGTTAAAGGACTACAAGAGATGGTCACTAAGTGTGCAGGGTCGAGCGAGCCATGCGTAGTCTGAAAATTGGGAAGACATGCTCTACGCACCAGACGAGAGATGCGTATGACAACACAAATCGGCAAGTACGAGATGGAGCAGGTCATTCTGGATTTAGGGTCGGATGCAAATGCATTGCCTAAGTAGAAGTGGGAATGCATGCGTAGGCCCACACTGCAGTGGTCTCCTATTCAACTAAGGATGGTCAACCAACAAAAGGTCTTACCGATGGGCCGAGTGCAAGGGTTGATAGTGGACATTGAAGGCATAAGTACGCAGAATGACTTCGAGGTAATAGAAATTGTTGATGACACTAATCCCTACCCTGCATTGCTAGGAATCGATTGGGCCACAAACATGAATGGGGTCATCAACTTAAAAATATAGAAAATGACGTTCGAAAAGAAGTCACTACGAGTAATAGTTTTGTTGGACCCAGCTGAAGGAGAGAGCTACACTGAATCGGTGCCCGACGAGGATAGTGAGGATGAACTAGAATTCATCTACCAGATAACAGCGAAAGATCAGGATCAGGTGAATCCCACAGAGGATGAAAGAATCTCATGGGAACACAATAGTTCCTGCACATCAGATTCATATGAGGAGATTGAACGATGGTAGAACTGATTGTATGAAGTCACAACACTCAATTGTAATATGATGATTAGATCATTACAACGTGTGACCACTGAAGTAAGACAACGACCAGCAGATAACGACGCAACAAGTGAGGGGCAGTCCATCAACCTTGACACCTCAATCGTAGCCCAGAAGTAGCAGGGTATGTTGGAAGAAGCGTCGTGCGCACCAAGGTGGTGTGCACAGAGGAAGCTGAGAGGCAGAAGACGATTCTAGGTATAGATTGGAGGATGTGCATGGTAGCCATGTTGGAGCAGGGTAGTCATCCATCTATAATGGAGGGTACAGTTGTATGTTGTGCAACCCTTGACCCAATTGAGTCTGCACGTAACACGGGCTTGCTGGGCCGATAAGACCATACACCAAGCAGGGTATGCCAAGGGAACTCTATCCACAGCTGGACGGGCCATTACCCCTATAGTCCGACTTGAACACAAAGACCTACATGAAGGGATTCGGTAGTTATGGGAAGCCGTTCCGTGTAGCAGAATGAAACTTCACGAGTTAGAGGAAAAAGGGGCCAGACTACAAAAGGAAAGTGTGACGCTGAATGAAGAAATTGATAAAATAAAATTAGAAGTCACCCACACAGGCTGCACGAGAGAGCCATTGAGGGGACTGGACATGGCTGGCCTTCCTACACTACTAGGACAAGTCACAACCCTGCTAGCATGGTTGCAATTGCACCCTAGGACACAAGGGAGCATAGACCGTAATACGCTATCAGACTCAAAGAAATGTGAATGGTGCCTGCATCTCGGGCTAGTAGGGAAGTAGAAGGCTCACACGATAGGTGCAACCACCTGACTATCCATAGGAGGCCCAGTCTCAGCGATCCAAGCAGTTGGAAGAGGGCACGGGACTATAAAACAGCTGCAGGAAAACTGTGCAAATTGGTCGCAACACGCAAGGTCGGTCAAATGCATAGGATGCATCTGCATACCAGGGGCTATGCTGCCATGGGGGAGGGATGGAAGGTGACCATTGCAAGTACTTTTCATGATAATATGTCTCATTTAAGACACGAAGGAGCGAGCGGCGAGCAATTAAGGCGTAAGGGTAACTGCCAAAATCGCATTAATGAGCCACGAAGAGGGCGAATGGTCGACTTTGAATTTGAAATCAAATATAACAAGCAAGTAAAGGGGCACACAACAAAGCTTAATCATTCGAAGAATATGACACCCTGGGTTCAAGCTAAGAGGAGGAAGATGAATGACAAACTAATGGAAGAAAGCCGATGGTTTTAGACAATGCCAAAGGAATTTCGAGAGTCGTTCCTTAGGTCAATAAACCCCACCAAGGAGATTCCACAGAATCCCATGCCACAGGTAGCTGAAATCCCTAAATCAGCCAGGACGCTGTGAACCAAGAAGGACCCCCAGATACCAGGACCAGTAAGGAGGTCGCTGCGAAATCCACATATTAGCAAGCTCACAATGGAAGAAAAGAGAAAAGCTGTTACAATTGAAAGCGATGAGGAGGAAGAGGGATCTCTGACATATGTCGAAGAAATAGACCCTGACGAGGAGACTATCCAGCCAGCACGATGACCCAAGTATGCTCCTCCAAGAAAAAGGAAGGCCAAAGTCCCTACCAATTTGGATGATGTTGACAATATACTCATCACACCATCTCTTCCAAAAGGGGTTCCAATTGAAAGCATGGTGACTGGCCGTATTTCGACGATGAAATTTGAAGACTGGGACCTTGTAGATACAACAAAATTTCCCCATTTGGCGACTTGTGAACTGATGGAGCAGAGCGCAGAAGGGACGGTCACAACACTTCAGCTAAAGGAATGGCTGCGAAAGGTTGAGAAAGTAGGGTTGCTCTGCCTCCTGTCCATTCCCCACTTTCTCCAACCCCCTATTACAATATTAGTCATCAGACAGTTGCTCTATTTGGTACATGATGGATACTTATGGATTGGAAAACCCATCCACATCACGACATATTTTATTCATAGGATCTCATAGCTTCCCTGCGAAGGAAGAGACCACAGGTAAATTGTCGATAAGAGTGGCGATGTGACGATGACAGAAACCCTAAAAAAAGAAATATAAGCTGGAGAAAGGGCAACGAGGGTATGCTATTGATAGTATTTTGGACAAAGCAGTCTGCATTACTACCTAGTTGATGGCAGGGAAAGTGATGCAAAAATTCCTCGACAACGAAGTTCTAGCAATAGTCATTGCACTAGCTGAGGAATGCGCAGCTGGAGAACAGTTCAATTGGGCATAGTTCCTTTGTCAAGAGTTCTTGACCAACTATAGGGAGGTCCAAGATGAGGGAAAGACCTTCCACTATGCGTGGCTGTTGTTGTCCATTGTGTTGGCTACCACTGAATTACTCGAAGACAATAGTTTCCCTCCTTGGACCAGGATTGGCCAGAAGCCACCAAGAATGCGTCACTCTGGGCGACAAGGGACACTGCAAGAATCTAGAGCATCAAGATTTTCTGGATACTGATGGATGCAAATGTTTGACAATGGATCAACAAACAACCCTGTCTGTCCAATGAAATATATGACAGTGTGAAGCACATCGCCGAGTTTAAAGCGGACATGCACTTTGCCTACATCTGGGTGCGCAAGGACCCCGACCAAACATGGACCACACTCCCTTTGCTTGCCATTAACGAAGTTATTGATGTCGTATTGGATACCTGGCCACCAGAATGTCACGGACCAGATGTGGTGGGGCGCAATGAGGATGTTATCCAAAATCAGAAGACTGAAGCTAAGCGCGCAGCACAGGAAAAGCGGAAGGAACAACATGCTGCAAAGGTTCGAGTGGCCTGGGAGGAGGTGCAGACTTCGACCGAAAATGCACCAACAAAGGATGAAAGTGGTCATAAGGTGCCCACAAAGATGGCCACGGAGATAGGGACGTCAAGAACACCGTTAACCACCACGTGTGCGCCCTTAAAACTACCGTCGCCGACAGAATGGATGAAGCTGCGGAAGAAGGCCAAGGCATCTAAATGGGACAGAGAACTGACCACATTGATTGAGGGCAACCTAGGTGACATAGGGGACACACTTCGTGAAGTCACCTAGGAGGAAATCGACTCGGAGCAACAGATTGCATTGGGGGAGCTCTGTGCACACATACAGGAACTTAGGACACGAGTAGCACAGACAGGAACCATCGCTACTCATGGGGTTATGTGTATGTCAGCCACTAAGTAGTTGCTGAAGGCCCAAATGGCTCATACTATCGCAATCCCAGCAGGAGCATTAACAACAAAAAATGTGGCAAACAGAGCTGTGGTAGCATGGCTTACGGGACTTGCATTAAATTTGGCTACTCTCCCACCTGAAAGCTTGTTCTAGCTCCAGGACAATGCCACGATGGAGCTCTGCGCCAAGGAAGGACGCGTGGAGCAGGTACTCAACGAACAAAGAATTAACATAGAACAACTGAGCCTCCAATAGGATGAAGCCATCGCATAGAGTCAGCAATTGGAGCAACCGATAGGGGAAGCATGTTCGCGTGCCCCTGAGCTGGAGATTGTGGCCGAGTTGCTTGTTTGCATACAAATCCACAAGTTGGCTAGTGGGTTCCGTAAAGCAAAGGACGAAGCTGCAAGGATTCAGTTGGATCTCATTTTGCAGATCACAGACCTGAAACTGCAGGTACAACCTTCAATGCCACCAGAGGTCACCGAGTAGCACAAAAGCATCATTAACTCCGGGTGGGAAATGATCACACGTTCCATGAAGGAATGCACCGACTTGTTGGCTCAATTTATTATTACGCTCACTTCACTTGAGGAAGATCCCACCCTACAGCGATTGGAAACAGAGGCAAGGGAGCTTGAGCAATCCTATGATAATGTCATAGGGGTGTCATAGATGGTTGCTATTATGCAGTGCTTGGCCAAGATGAGGGAGGCTCAGGCCTTGAAAATACAAGCTGATGCTGCTCGACAGAAGGAAGCAGTGATTAAAGAATGTCTCCAGCCATGGCTTGATGAGGCATTCGTGGTTTCCACCGCCATCGAGTGCAAGGTGGCACACATGTAGGCAGAATATGCACTCAAGGAAGCCGCTAAGACAGAGATTGATGTGTCGGTGGCATACGTTGAACAAGTATAGCAGATGGCGGAAGAGTTTATTGCAAGTACCAGTGAAGCAAAGAAGGTTCTGACTGACCTCCATGCAAAGATTTTCACACCAGCCGAGTGACTCGAGACGAGTCACGATGATTGTGTTGGGGGATTGTTGGGTAGCAGAGGGCCCGCGTAGTAGTTTTGGGGCTCAAAGCCTACAATTTTGGGAAAGGTATGGTAAAGACTCCAAGAAGTGGGCGGAGCGCAAATTGTAAATGAGTCAAGTCAAAGGGTTTTCCACCCAAAAAAAAATGTAAAATAATAGGAAGTGAGTCAACTCGCCCATGGTCCACAGACCATGGAAATGTATAAATAGAGCAAGGCTCTAGAGTTAGGAGTCAGTTTTTTGGTATGTACTTTTGGATCTAGAATGTAATGGGTTTTTGAAGAAAGAGGTCTTGAAGTGTCTGTAAGTCCAAGTTGAGGGTGTTGGTGGGTAGATAGAGGCTGTGCAGCTGTGTGTGCAGAGGCCTAGTAGAGTTTTTAGCTGTGTGCATGGAGCCCTATAGCTGAGTGCGTAAAGCGGATTTGGATGTATTGGCAGGAGAGTTGAATAAAGATAAGTTGGTTCTGAAATGTTGTGTTGAATCTAAAATATTGTGGATTTGGTTAATTTATGGTTGATATATCTGTTTGATCTATGCACTTATGCTTATGTTATGAGTTTATGCAAATCTATAACTTTTTTGGGTGCGCGAACTGGTTATCTCTATTAAATGTTTTCTTAAACACCATAAAAAGTAGATCTGATCTATAACAGCTAATTAATAATAAGTATTAAGGAATTTCCGTGTTTCAGGTCTATGTGGAAGCAGAGTGGCGCGAGGCCATAGAACGACACACAACTCCTCCATACCACATCACGACATCCCAAGGGTGCGGAAACCTGGTTCCATTACCCTCCCCTCCTACCTCAGGTGAGAGCTTAGTCCATGCTCTGCGGGTTGTTGTCGAAAGGGTCGGTAGCTGTGGGATTTGTTTGGCTAAATAACTTTTCCGAACCCCAATAGAAAGGGAGGGCGGAGATGATAGAGGATTGAGCAAAGCAAGAATGGAGTGATAGAGATGATTTCTAGATTGAAACATGGGTCTTTTGAATTGCTGTAATCAAGCCAAAGGGCCAAGAATCTGTAACATTAATCGTATTGAGTAATTAATGTCACATATAGTTAAGTGTCGATTCCATTGAGAACTCTCATTTTGCCTCTATTTTATTTGTATTCATAATGAAATCAAATATTTCTCTGTTTTATGCTTTATGTTATAAACTCAGTGTTCAAAGGTAAATTGGGTCGTTATTATTAATAACAGTGCCGGAATCCCGCATTAAATCCCAACCATTGATCTAAGTTCCAACCAACGGTGCGATATCAGGTTGACCGTTGGATTATCTCGCATCGCATCGCATCACAACATTCATTGCCAGCGGATGGACCTTAGGCCTTAAATAAATGCGATGTGCAATCGTCAATTTATCACATCGGAATATTCCATCGGCAGTTGAATAAACCTCAAGTCGTAAGACCCTGCAATGTGTGATCGCCAATCCATCGCATCAAAATATTTCATTGGAAAGGGAATGGGCATTGAGCATTGGGAAACTGTGATATGTGATGTGCGATGTGATCATTGATTAAATCGCATCGCAATGTTTTATGTGAAAGAATCGAGCCCTAAGCACTACCATTGTGATTTGCCATAGCGATATCAGTTGTGGACTGTCAGATCAAAGGTGTGTGATCTATGGTACAATACCTTCAAGCGGCTCTTTTGATCGGTGAATATCAGTTGTCGGGATTATATAAAGGAAATCATAGAAGTGAAGCGAAAGGCTGAATATAAAGGGGAAAGGAACGCGGGGCCGATTGTTGATAATTCGTAAAATAATTGACCTCTTGCGTCATCCATATTTCAAGGGGACTTATGGCCATAGTTCATCGGATTATGAAAGACCCAGATTTGGCATCATTTGCATAAGTGTGATGAATTGATGTGTAATAGTCTCTCTACGACAATCCTTTATGTTTAATATTGCATGTTGAATGTTAAATTCCAATCCTCGTTGGATCATATGTTTGGCTTAACACCATTTTGTTTGGTGTAGTCTTCCTATTTTTCACCTCTATTGTATTTCCTTTGATGACCCCAATGTCCTGACTATAAAAAAATATTTGACCCGCTTTCAGAAACGTAATAAGAGTTTTTTCACTGGGTATATTGAATCATGTATTTGTTAAATTGTCCTCAACCTATTTTGAGTGTAGGCGTTAGTCAAATACTTCATCACATTTCACACACTATTATTTTTATACAAGTCAAGCAAGTTTCATCTAGTTGGTCTGAGTCATCGCATAACAAGTGAAAAAGAAAGAATATTTTTCCTTTCCCTTTTACGACATATAATTTTCATGCTCAAACTATTTCACTAACACAGCAACCCATAGTAAATCTTTTGAATGCATTACATTATGTTTCGTTAGTCTTGGAAATTTGTATAAATGATAAGTTAAGCATCATTAATCATGCCATTAAATCATGTTCCTCCATCGAATCTCATTTTGAATAATTGACGCATTATAATTTGTTTGACCCATGACATTATAACAATGCAAGTGACCTTCCTATCAATATTTGTTAATGGAAAAATTAATCTACAATATACTGTAATATGCTAGGTCTTGTACAATAGGTTCAGTTTTATATTAGTCACCCTTTGTTCAAATATGTATGGTCACTATATTCCCAGACAATAAGTTTAATGAAGACCCACATTTGACTTATGATGCCTAAATACGAAATGGTTGCATTGTCATACACATACATATTTCTATATCTGAACATATTTGTGACCTATATGTTTTCCAACACTCCATCATGATAATATTCTATCAAAGCACACATGAGCTCATGTCTCCCCCCCTTAAAAATATTTTCTTGTGTGTTTTTACTCCCACTCATTCATTAGTAAAACTTAACCTTAGTTATCATTTCTTTGCTTGTTTTTAATGACAAAAAATGACCTCATCAACATTTTGGGAGACCACCGAGTCAGAGTCCCAAGTTGGATTCTTTTATATTTGGGATGGTGTTTTCAACTAGTTCTAATGCGTCCAATTACCCCCTCACTTTTCGTGCTAACTTGTGATGTCTCTTATTATTTATCAACAAAAATATATTTATTGGATTTACCCTCTTGCATAGCTCTTGTAAGAAAACAACCCTTAAGCCAAAATAAAGGCTCAACCAAGCCACACTAGAATTCACTCACGCATAAGGAGACTTGTAAGAATGTTGTGAATAAATATAAATATAAATCTACTCTAAGATGCAAACAATGCAAAATAAATCTTAAATCTATCTTGATTAAAAGAAGGATTAATACCCCTCTCAACCAAGAGAAAAGTAAAAGAAGATTTGGAGGAACTTTGAATTTAGAATAAAAGTGAAGTCAATAAGCCAAGGAAATAGTTCCAAGACTTTCTACTATTTCAAGCATATATATACATTCAACTATCTTATGAATAGTTGTGAGATCTCTGTTGCACATACATCTAAATTCAAATAAAATAAATTCAAATTCAATGACATCACTGCATTAAGGAAATAGTTCTAATGAAACAATCATTACCAAAGCAAAGATAAACTTGACATTAACTTGCTAAATAGTTTATAATTATGTCATGTCTACTTAGTCTAATTCATTATTCAATTTGATAGAAATTAGATTCATCATTAAAAGATAGGTTTTGAATGATTTAAACAATCATATAATTAAATGACTTTACAATAGTGCAAAACCCATAAATTAGACACTTACTTGGATAAAAAATTGCATCAAATTTTAGTTAAATGCAAACCATCAATCAACCTCTATCTATGACAAAAGTGTACAAAAGTTGCAGATTTGATCAAAGCCTTTTAAGCACAAAAAGTCTCGGAAATCCTGATAGCATGAAACTTTTAGAGCTTAAATACATCGCTTTCAATCTCCATAAATCTAGTCCAAAGAATACTTAATTCTCTACAAAATTCTACTCCTTGGTGCAAAAAATGCTCTCATGCTAAGAATTTTCCCTAAAATTTTATATATGGAACTATTTTTCGTGTACTCCTGCTCCTTTTATAAACCCTTTAAGTTTGTTTAGTTTCCTTGATTTCTTATAATTAGATCAACAGACTGTTAATATATATCTTAAAGATACAACGTCAACATTCAAAAAACAATATCATGAATCACAAAAACATCCAATCTGAAATAATTTCCTTCTTCGAATGCAGTTTTCTATTAAAAATTTACTCTTTTATTTTTTCGTTTCGATCTGAATGAATGGTATCGAACCACGCATGAGAATCACTATCTCTAAAAACAAGCCAACCACAACACATAGCCCAACTCACTGTCGCATAAATAGAATTCCTTGATGGCTTCCTCTGCTAATTCTATCTCATTTTATTAAAAAGAATCCTGCATTATCAACCGGTCAAATAAGTCAAAACAAGTAATATAAAATAACAAATCCCTTAAAAAGATGGCACAATAATTTCTTAAAAATATCTATGTAATAATGTGTTTTTCTGGGGTCAATATATTATATAATATAAATGTTTTTTTGGTATGCTTTAGAATTAAGATATTATAATGATATGGCTTTTTTGTATGCTTTAGAAATATATTTATATTACTAAGAAACAAGAAACTGATATTAGAATGATAGTTTTTGTTTCTCAAAATTTCTATGGGATTTTATAAACAAATACACTGGAAAAATCATATTTTCGTGATCTCTGGTTTACTTTAGAAGAAAATAGGAAAAATTTACTAATGTTAAAACGACATAGTCCGACATAGTCCATTCGTGGTGCATGGTGGGAAATCTAACAAAATAGTGCACACATATATTGAGGCATTTTGGAAGCCATAAATCCATAGGAGAAATACATGTAGTGTAAACAAAAATGAGGAGACAAGTGCCAAGATAGACTATTACTCTATTATAAGATTCGAGAAAGAGCATTGGAGTTGCCTTGTGGTGGAGCATCTAATGGTGCATTGATAATAGCTGGGGTGAGAGTTTACGAATCTAATCTAGAGTCTGAATCAGACACCATGTAACCTTCCACCCGCTTTAATTTGGTGACAATGTCATCTAGATTGTTCCTGATGTCCTGGAGGATCCTTTTAATCTCCTCTTGACCGATAAATAACTGATATTGACTCACTTGCTTATCAAAGATGACCATATGAGACAAGGTTTCTAGTTGACGGTGCAGAGCCATTGAGTGGAGAAAATGAAGTCTCTTTTTGTGAAATTTTCCAGAATCTATATTCTCCCTGAAGATGCTGCAACTTATTTCAATATCAAAAAAATATATTCTGTCACCAAATTCCTCGACTTCCAAGTGAAGGATCTCATTCCTCCCTTCTAGGGGCACAAATTCAAAGTGATAATCCATTGAGTACCAACCAAATAGACGTTGATGACAGGAGGTGGATGCTCCCACAACACCACCTCGAAGGCTGACTTGGCGCATCCATGGGGCCATGAAAAAAATTGCTATAAACTGACTTGATTGGGGTGACAAAACTAGGGTAAAACAATGATATAACGAAACACTAACACAATTTGTATGACCTGAAATCGAATCGAGAGACAATAAGAGTGGAGGAGTGACATTTCAGTAATGTAGAGATTGGAATGGGAGGGAAGGAAAAACATTAGGAGGACATCGTCAACCAAGAACAAAGTAAACAAACCTATACCTTGTGAATGTAAACTTCATGTTGATAGTGAAATTTCAATTGGGAGGAACTTATGTTAACCATACCAACAAACCTCGGGAAAACTAAGCCTGCAATGCTTTCAAAACTAGATTGAAAATGTTCCCGAGTACCAAACATCACATACCAGGGTCGGACAACTAAATGAAAGGCCCGCAGCAATTTGGGAGGTTGTTGAAGGCAACACAATGACCAATTCAAAACAAGGACCTATTGTGGATCTTCCAAGCTACCAAACGAAAACGATGTAAATCATAACATCGATTATCTAAATCATAGCAGTGATTATTTAAGACTCTACTATAACAATGCGGAACAATGATTCTTTAAAGTACCCTTCTTTGACGACAGAGCATTAATAGAATGAAGTTGCTACCTATGAACAGTAATTATGTATGTGTGGCATTAAATTAATTATGGTAAAGAATCATAAAACTGGATACCCAAGAAGAATACCTCCAGCCATTGATGTTAAACACGATCTGATGCCTCAAGAATAGCAGTCCCTTTGGCTTGATAAAAAACAGCAGTAGCTTTCCTTTCCAAATGTTTTGAAATCTAGTTAAATTACTGAAAAGAGCCCGAGCCTTAGTTTCCTCTCGGCCTCAAAATTAATCCTTCACGCTTCTAGGAGTGGACACACTCCTCAACCTTACGAACAACAACTTATTGAAACTATGGTGTTGTTAGCTTTTAGAAGCACATTATCTGTCTATGCAAACGTACAAGCACCAATGGGATCACTGTAATTCACAGGCTCATGGTAGCATGAAAACGAGAGAAGGTAACTCTAAAATATGGGCACAGTATGCGTAGGAGACATAACAACCGCAGGCAAACAGAAAACAAAAGAACACAGATAATCTGGAAAGCACTTCCAAGCTTTGCTCTCTCAGCTAGATGGTGTAAAAACTGAAGGGGATTGAGATGCTAGCTTGGGGACCAAACAAATGAATTTATAGCCAAGCTTCCATCAAGCTTCTAATGGCTATGAGTCAGGGGTTCCACAGATCAAGGTAGAGAACTCCAGATGGAGTAATGGACCACTTCAAAAGCTCCCAACAAGAAAATTAATTAACTGTAGTTGATTTCCTTAATTTAAGGAAATTACTGCAGTTGGTTTCCAGAAATTAAGGAAAGACTGCAGTTTACTACCATAACTGTAGGGAGCAGTTGGTAAAAATTTAATGGAGCTTAACATTCTCCCACTTGTTCCATACTTCCAAACTTAATGTCTCAACTTAAAACCCATTGACAATCTGTATTAAGTAATAGATACATGAATCATGGCAATAAGTCCTCTAATGACGAGTATTATCTTCCATGTATTACTATGTATTTATTCTTATTATAATTTATGTGGCAACATTTCTTAATGAATAAACCTTATGTTTATTCTTGGTCCTTCTTAAATTAATTTTCTCAAATCAACTTAAGGTGCACATAATAGTGAAGAAAAAACATCACAAATAATTAAGAATTTCATTAAAATAACATTGTCCATACAATGAGAAACTACATAATGGAACCAAGTCCCATATTCATTACATGATCCTTGAATTTAAATGGTGGCATGCCCTTAGTCAAAATATCAGCAATCATCAACTCAGTGCTGACGTGCTCAATGACCACTTTCTTTTCTTTAACACGTTCCCTTATAGCTAAATACTTAATGTCGATGTGTTTATTTCGACTCCCAATTTTGTTGTTTTTAGCCATAAAAATAGCAGCTGAATTATCACAATATATTCTCAATGGCTTAGAGATAGAATCCATAATTCTAAGCCCAGAAATGAAACTCTTAAGCCATACACCATGTAAAGTAGCCTCAAAATAGGAGACGAACTCAGCTTCCATAGTGGAAGTGGCAATCAAGATTTGCTTGGTACTCCTCCATGATACAGCTCCACCAGCCATCATAAAAATGTAACCTGATGTTGATTTGCGTGAATCAACACATCCAACAAAGTCAGAATCTGAGTAGCCAATTACTTCCAAGTTGTACGTCCGTCTATACATAAGCATGTAGTCTTTGGTTCCTTGAAGGTACCTCATTACTTTCTTTGCAGCTCTCCAGTGGTCTAAACATGGATCACTCTGATATCGTCCCAACATTCCCAGAACAAATGCAATGTCAGGTCTTGTGCGGACTTGAGCATACATTAGGCTTCCGACAGTAGAAGCATATGGAATGTTCTTCATTTGTTCCCTTTCCAAGTCGTTCTTCGGGCATTGGTTCAAATTGAACCTATCACCCTTCACAATGGGCGCTACACTTGGTGAACAATCCTTCATCCGAAATCTCTCTAAAATTTTATTAATATAGGTTTCCTGTGACAGACCCAAGATGCCTCGAAATCTATCTCTATGTATCTTAATGCCAATGACATAAGATGCCTCACCCATATCCTTCATATCAAAATTTTTAGAGAGGAATTGTTTCACCTCATGTAGCAAACCCTTATCATTGGTTGCTAACAAAATGTCATCCACATATAAAACAAGAAAACAAATTTTACTCCCACTAACTTTTAGGTATATACATTGATCCATAATGTTTTCTAGAAAACCGAAAGAAGAAATTACAATATGGAATTTAAAATACCATTGGCGGGATGCTTGTTTTAAACCATATAATGACTTCTTGAGCTTGCAAACCAATTGCTCACCATCACTAGAGGGGAATCCTTCAGGTTGTTTCATGTAAACCTCCTCCTCTAGATCTCCATTAAGAAAAGCCGTTTTCACATCCATTTGTTGCAACTCCAAGTCAAAATGGGCTACTAATGCCATAATAATGTGCAAGGAATCTTTCTTAGATACATGAGAAAAAGTCTCTGTGTAGTCGATTCCTTCTTTCTGAGTGAATCCCTTAGCAACAAGTCTTGCCTTGTATCTCTCAATGTTGCCTAATGAGTCTTTCTTTGTCTTAAAGACCCATTTACATCCAATGGTTTTTGCACCATTAGGCAACTCAACAAGATCCCAGACTTCGTTACTCTTTATGGAATTCATCTCTTCCTTCATGGCATTGTACCATAGTTCTGATTCTTCGCAACTCATGGCTTGTGAAAATGACTCAAGATCATTTTCGGCTCCAATATTGTAGTCTGAAAACATAATCATTAGGAATTGCTGATTTCTTTGGTCTAGTAGATCTTCTTAACGTTGTACCATCATCTTCCTGAGAAGTATGTGGTTCAACTTGTTGTTCAAAAGTTCTTGGCAACTCTTGAACTCCTTGATCTACTAGAATATCGTCAGCAGCTTGTGGAACTTCAACAATTGGTTGTTCAACACCAGTTTGTACTTGAGGGGTGCTATGAACAATAATTAATCTATCACTTGAAGTGGAAGGTTGAGATTCTGAATGATCCTTCTCAGAAACTATGTTTCTGGTTTGATCGCTCCCAGTCATCAAATCATTTTCAAGAAACTTTGCATTTCTTGATTCCACAATCCTAGTGCTATGAGATGGACAATAAAATTTGTAACCTTTAGACCTTTCAGCATATCCAATGAAATACCCACTACTGGTCCTTGGGTCCAGCTTCTTCTCTTGTGGATTATAAATTCTCACTTCAAACGGGCATCCCCAAACGCACATATGTCGCAAACTTGGTTTCCAACCTTTCCATAATTCAAATGGCGTTTTAGGAACTGCCTTGGTTGGAACTCAGTTTAATATATACACTGCCATCTTAAGTGCTTCAGTCCACAAGGATTTAGGAAGATTGGAGCTGCTAAGCATACTCCGCACCATGTCCAATAATGTTCGATTTCTTCTTTTTGCTACACCATTCTGGTCGGGTGAACCAGGCATGGTGTATTGGTCAACAATCCCATGCTCTTGAAGAAATTTAGCAAATGGCCCAGGTGCTTATCCATCTTCTGTGTATCTACCATAATATTCTCCAAATCTATCTGATCTCACGATCTTAATTTGCTTGCCGCATTGTTTCTCTACTTCAGCCTTAAAGATCTTAAAGGCATCTAATGCTTCGCTCTTTTTATGAAGCATGTAGAGATACATATATC
>APFE030082212.1:0-10570 GCA_000404065.3 Pinus taeda | reverse complement strand
GGAAAACAAATTACCGCACTAATCAAACTCTTAAAGTTAAAACAATCAGCATTACCGTAAATGACTGCAAATCGATTGTTCAATTTATAAACAAAACCCGAAGATTGACTGAAGCAACATTGATCTACTTTGTGCTTGCATAGCAAATGCAGTTGGAAGGCTAGCTGGCTTGACTTCAGGCTCCGTCCTTAATTTTATAAAACAAACAAAAAATAGACCAGCAAACAAGCTATTTTGCTCACAAGATAAATTAAATTAAATTAGATTTCAACAATGCTAAATCTGAACTTCATGTTGAATAAACATAGAATCAAAAACTGAATGCCCGAATGAGAAATAAACCATTTATGTGCCAAGAATATCTTCATGCAAAAATGCTATATGATGATAACGAAAACAATTTGCTAGTCACACCCAAAAAATCCATAGAGTCAGAGCTAAATGGTAATCAGAATCTAGCCCATTTTACAGGCGTCGTAAAGCCGTGGCAGGTTGCAAAATAAACCCCCAAAAATGGCAATGAGCAATAGGGAACCTCTGATAAGCTAGGTTATGAACCTTTAAAAACCAGGGTATATACGTGTAAACAACATACATGGTGCCAACCCAAACCGCACATAAAAAAAAAAAAAAAAAAACAAAATATAAACTTTATCCCAGGTCAATGTATGTGTGGCATGTGTGGTAAAAGTTTAATTAAGTGTTGTATATATAAGTATATGGTTATAACCATATAATCCCAAATGTTGTGGCTATACGTAATTAAAAATAAAAATAAAAATAAACATCAACCCCGCACTCCAAGGAGAAAGCTTGTGTGGGTGAAGCTGTGAGGCTTACGTTTAGATCTATGGAATGAATCAACGTTTGGGGAAATTGCAAATCACATAGGTAAATTTTTTAGCATGGACTGTAATTTTCGGTCACATAACAACATAAGATACACAGAACACACCAAGGCAGAGATACATGGACGCTTTGATACCAAATGTAAATCATAACATCGATTATCTAAATCATAGCAGTGATTATTTAAGACTCTACTATAACAATGCGGAACAATGATTCTTTACTGTACCCTTCTTTGACGACATAGCATTAATAGAATGAAGTTGCTACCTATGAACAGTAATTCTGTATGTGCGGCATTAAATTAATTATGGTAAAGAATCATAAAACTAGATACCCAAGAAGAATACCTCCAGCCATTGATGTTAAACATGATCTGATGCCTCAAGAATTGCAGTCCCTTTGGCTTGATAAAAAACAAAAGTAGCTTTCCTTTCCAAATGTTTTGAAATCTGGTTAAATTACTGAAAAGAGCCCGAGCCTTAGTTTCCTCCCGGCCTCAAAATTAATCCTTCACGCTTCTAGGAGTGGACGCACTCCTCAACCTTATGAACAACAACTTATTGAAACGATGGTGTTGTGAGCTTTTAGAAGCACATTATCTGTCTACGCAAACGTACAAGCACCAACGGGATCACTGTAATTCATAGGCTCATGGCAGCATGAAAACGAGGGAAGGGAACTCTAAAATCTGGGCACAGTATGCGTAGGAGACATAACAACCTTAGGCAAATAGAAAACAAAAGAACATAGATAATCTGGAAAGCACTTCCAAGCTCTGCTCTCTCAGCTAGATGGTGTAAAAACTGAAGGGGATTGAGATGCTAGCTTGGGGACCAAATAGATGAATTTATAGCCAAGCTTCCATCAAGCTTCTAATGGCTATGTGTCAAGGGTTCCACAGATCAAGGTAGAGAACTCCAGATGGAGTAATGGACCACTTCAGAAGCTCCCAACAAGAAAATTAATTACCTGCAGTTGATTTATAGTTGGTTTCTAGAAATTAAAGAAAGACTGCAGTTTACTGCCATAACTGTAGGCAGCAGTTGGTAAAAATTTAATGGAGCTTAACAAATGATACACAATACACAGTAACCCATGAATTGACAATAAACACTGAAAGAGGAAGGAGTTAAATATATAAATGGACCTTCACCAAATTTGCAAAGCGCCAACGAAACACTACTGCCAACCTTTGCATTCCTAGAAACCCTTAGGCTTATAAAGACAACTCATGACCAGAGGATCGAACAGGCAGAAAAGACTTCTTGAACGATCAAAACCTGAAAAACAAGTGTGCATTGTGAGACACATGTTAACAATCACATAAACACCCAGTAGATATGAACCTTCCTCTGAAATGCATCCATAATCAAACTCAAAATTCAGAGACTACAAACCAAGAGAATGTCGGATAAAAAACCATCTCCCACGACTTGCCTTTATTTAAAGCCATTTGACAAAACATGTTGTCGTTGATCCTGAAGAGAGTAGGGTCGCCACACGTGGGCCAATGTCAAAAAGGTGGTGATGTCAGCGCTTCCCATGTACACCTTCCTCTTCTCCATTACCTTGTCGCACATGTCAATCGTGCGTGCTGATGCTATTGGAAATCTTAAAAACACCCCATTGGGGTATAATACAAATGGGTTAATATATAATATATTATACATATGGGTTCATATATAATATATTATAATGATTAAATGTGTGGGGTCATGTTTGAATGGTTTTTTATAATATATATGATTACATTTTAAACTTGAACTTGGTGATTATATTTAAATATTATTAAAATAGTTAATACTATTAATAATAAAATAATTTATAATCTATTTACTAAATATAAAATTTAAAATAATCAAGTAATAATAACTCAAAATAAGCTAAATAACAATGTATACATAAATAAAAAATATAGTTAAATAATAAAAATAATTAAAATAGATTAAAATATATTAGGTTTACATATATATTATATATATAGTTATATATAACATTTAATAATAATTAAAAGAATAAACTATACTTTCATATATTTAATTAATTATTGTTATTTACAATTTTATAAAGAAAGTTATGAAATACAAATTTACATGTTTTCACGCTTATGAAAAAGAGCTAAACGTCAACCGACTGAAACTTTTAAACCATGCAACAAATTTGTCTGAAATCTCAGCTATTGGAAAGTGAGAAAGAAGACAATCGTAGTGGATCCATAAGCGATGAAAATCAAAACAAGTCGAAAACACTCAACGCAAGGAAAGCACGTTAAAAATGACATTACCCAAGTTAAATGAAGGGTCCCCATATATTTTGTGAAACTAAATATATGAGGGGGTTGTGGCCACAACACTTACTAAGATAATATGATGAATACAACTTCAGTTTTCTTCTACAACATGAGTTCTTTTAGTTGGCACTATCATGGTAGAGGTAACACAGGAAGGGGCGTCACGATAAGGAGAAACATGAGACCAAGAATTATAGCCCATTTTGACAGGGATTCTGAAGACTAGAGACACTTGCTACAAATTGGAGTTGTCAACTTGACTGGTCAACATATCTGACAACCACCTCAACCTTCCATTCATAATCGACCTATCATTGGCCTCCCTATAGCCCCACATGTATCATCATAAATGGTAATCCCTGTCAATGATGGTTGGCTGAACATGATGTAGCCTTAGCCTAAGAAGCCCATCCACGAGTGGCATATATCTTCTCTACCTCCTCCACCACCCTTTCCTATGATTCAAGCATCATAACATCTACAATCTCCCACTTCATGAACCATTCTTGTCACTCAACCAATAGCCCAATCATCCTAGCCTATAATTCGATCTCCTCAACCTATGGTTCGACAAGGGAAATAGAAATCGCAAACCACTAAATCTTATTCTTCCCACGGTTCTTCACACTTTTTGACCTCCTAAGCTCACCATGATAGGTTAGAGCAGTGGGATGAAAGTACATTGAAACGGAAGATAGCCTCCCTAGCAGACTTGGTTTTTAGTTAGATATTTCTATTATTGGATGTTGAGAATGGTTATTTTTTGTTTTTAGCAACATGACATTTACAATATATTTTTTAGCATGCGTCATGTATATTCAACACTCTTCTTTCAATTTTGATACAACACTACATTTACGAATTTTTGGAACAATATATGTTTTGGACATCATTATATTTTTAATCTTCTTTTATGATATATAGCCTCTATATTTTGAGGATGCCATTGCATGATCACTGCTAATATTTTATTTTATTTTCCTTTCCTTTGAAGGGGAGGCATAAGGATGTCATTATAATATTTGAATGCATAAGTAAAAATTTGTTTCTTTTGTTTATTTAATTTATTTTCTGGCATGATTTATAGATCAACATGTTTTATACATATACATATATATGGGTCGACTACTTTTAGATTATTTATTTATTTAAAAAAAAATATGGTTTGAAGTCATATTTTTAAGGATTATGAGGGACCCACCTACTAAAACATAAATATAAAATATGATAATGAAAAGTGTATATTTTTACTATAGATTCAATAGCTTATGTGATATGCTAAAATACAAAAAAAGAATATACTCTACTCTTCAGTGGAAACCAAAATTGATCGATGAAAAAAATAATGAGAAAAGGAAGAATATCAATCGCATATAACACAATATTCTTCTCGGAAAAGAAACTACTAAAAACCCCGAACATCTATATTGCATTAACAAGAAGATCTGAGAAGAAAATATAATGCTTGTTCAACCTAAACAATTCCTGCACTAGTACAATCTATCTCTCTACTTCCTAGGCAAGCCTTGGATGAATTCATTATGTTGTGCCCAACCTTGAGCTCAACCTGCACAAGTATTTCCTATCCTCTGCCTGACAGACTATCTTTGGCCAACACTTAGCCAAATTCCTAACCTTCCAAGCTCATACTTCCTTGCCCAATTCCTGACTGAATTAGCCCATATTTAATTGGGAAATCCACACTCCATAATTGTGCAATCCATCCATAGGCCCTTAATTGATTGCATGCACCATATGTACAACATGGAAAATTATACAATTAATAGTACATTGTCTTGGAACTGTAATCTCAATTGGATCTTCCTCCAAACTAACATGCATGTGTCATTTATGAGTAAATATTCAGTTAACTAGTGTGGCATTGAGGATGCATTGTTTCTCGTCCCCACTACTAGACCTCCTACTAGTTCCTCCAACAATTAGAACTAGTTTAACTGAATATAACTCAATTAGACTAAGTTAATTAATTACAACTCAAAATAACTCAATCTAGGCCCCTAAAATTTAGGGATCACTCTACATGACTCTAGATAGACTTCTAACTCGAATTTCCTTAGCCAGCTAAGTCAATTTAACTTAGTTAACTATTACAAGTTGATATGAGAATATAATTTTGATTTAATTCCCAATTTAATTCAAGTACAAATTAAATTAGAGTTTCTAGATGCTATTTTTAACATTTCTTGTTGTTATTTTCAACTCTCCCTTTCAACAAGAAAAGAATTCAACTCTATCCCAATCAGGCACCTTTGGAATGTTCTGCATACAACACTTCTCTCTAGTGTTGTTGCTGCTATAAATTCTAAAACTGAAAAAGAATCCAACCTGAATCAATATGATGCATCTATCACCAGAGTCTCTGACTGCTACTAGCTACTACATTGTCTACTGAAAAAATTGCGATTCTACTACCTCTACACTGTGCAATCTGCATTGCTGCCAACTCTACTCTACGCTCCGCAATATCTAAATGTTGTTATTCTTTGCCTCTGTCACTCTGACATCTGACTGCATCAACTGCCACTAATCCATTCCGGTACTATGTACTATGGGCTCCCATAGCAAGGTAATGATCCATGAGAGAAACCATATCAATGGAACTTGCCCAATTTATCCACTTTTGAGACTATTACTTCACATCACTCCACCCCTCACCTAGAGGTATGGATGAATGTGCTCCCTCTTCCCATTTGGCTTGAAATTCCCCCCTACTGGAGGTCTCTGCTTGAGTGGATGTCTCCACTTGGCCTCTTCTCTACATCTCTAATTGTGGTTGTTCCATAAATTTCTAAGGCGGCTTCTGAGGCTTCTACTGGGGCTACACGTTGAGAGGTAATTCACTCTCCCTCTCAACCACCAAGTCTCTAACCTTTTCCTTACTCCTCAAGGTTTTGCATGCGTCTTGTACCTTAAGTGCATACATGTTCTTGACTCGCACACTAATCTGTTTCACCTGTCACGTGCCGATGTGTCTAAGGAAAACCTCTCCCTTACTAAAAATCACATCATAGCCATAGTATTACAATACCACGATGGAAACAAGATTCTTCTTTAGTCCTACAATATACATCACATCTGTGATTCTCAGAGGGGACCTAGACTCCCTCTAAAAGGTAACTATACTGATGTTGGTCGCGTTATACCTTCCATCATCTCCAAACTCTATGTTCTGCTTGAGGTCTTTCTCCTCAAAGTCACTAAAGAGATCTATATTCCTCGTCATATGAAACGAGGCCTGTTGGCTTGTTGGGGCCTAACCCAGGTTTGGAGTTAATTAGCCAAACAAATCTCGGTACTACTGGCCCTTTTGGCAACATTCTATGGAGCGTAGACTAAGGTCTCACCTGAAGTAGTATGGGAGGGTGCTAGAACCAGGTTTTTGCACCCTTGAGATGTCTGAGAAGTTTGACTGGTCCACTGTTTGTTCCTAAGCACAGGTTTCTTTGTGGACTTTCCCGTTCCTCGCGGTCTGATACACTGCCTTCGCGCAACCCTACCAAGGGGCTATGCATTGCGCTCTATACTATTACCGAAGATCTTACTTATCTTCCAGTGCTAGTTAATTACCTTTTTCTACTTGAATACTTTAAGTTATAATTTGTTATACAAGACATTCATATAGGTCAATGTAGTAAAGAAACAATATACTTGCAAATTATATCCAATCATGCATTAAACTGGGAAAAGATACACATAAATGTAGTAAAACTTCTCTTTATTGATTTTCCCAATGGTTACAGACTCGACCTACCCTACGCACTCAGCTGCAGGGGTCCGCACACTCAGCTGCAGAGCCTTCTCCTACTCTATGACCCACATACACACCTCACACTTCGACTCAATCACTTAGACTTCTAATCCTCTCTTCTTCTTTGTTATTTTTCTTTTACACTTAGAGCCTCACTCTATTTATACAATCCATGGTGCATAGACCATGGTTAGGTCTATCCAGCTGACATTACATTACAAAACTAGGGAGGACAACCCTGTGACTCTACTATGACTTCACGCTCCGCGCCCGCAATTCATAGAGCTTTTACAAAAGACTTGGTCAAAACTTGGGCTTTAAGCCCCAAAACATGCCTTGGGTGGATTCCATGCCTAACAGGCCCCGAACACAAACATCATGACTCGCCCTCGAGTCACTTTGTCAGCACGGAGATCTTTGCGCAGAGTCCCTCCAACTTTGCTCAAACTGCTACAAGGTTGGCAGTGCACTAAGCTGCTACTTGCTGGATATGTTGCATGCATTGTTTTGAGACCGCTATGTCGGAAGTGCTTCTCTACATCAGTACGTCTATCCCCTACATGTGTCTATAGTACCCATGCCTTCTTTTGGATCCTTGGACTGTGAAGAATATATTTCCATCGCTAGTCAGATAGTCGGGCCACCTGTGTGGGGATTCAATCGGTTTCCATTCACTTTTCCTGGGAAATTATCAAACTTACTATCATACAACAACAATAAATCATTTACCTTGAAGGTGTGTAACTTAATCTGGCGATTGTGCCAGGCCTTCTCACACTGTTTTTTCACCTACTGATGAAAGCCAGCCAAGAACCATTCTTCCAACTACGCGAGCCTTTCTTCTAGGGATTTGCGGTCCATCACACCTATGAGCATGGCTATGCACATACTAGGTACAATATACTCCATTGGCATGATAACGTCCACACCATAAACCAACCGAAAAGGTGTCTGTCTCATCCGTTTCTTACATGTTGTCATATAAACCCATAGTACTGCAAGTATGTGTAGGTTCCAATCGCTCCGCTGCACGTTACAGACTTTGGTTAGCACAATCTCCAGTATTTTGTAGAATGATTCTACAGTCCCATTGGCTTATGGGTGATACAATGTGCTTTTCTGATGATACTTCTGAAACTCTTTTGTTAGCACGTTGTTGGTTTTATTTAGGAAATGTGTACCGTGATCGCTCATCAAGATTTTTGGGCATCCAAATTGAGTCAACAAGTGTTCAAAAAACCTTCGCAGCTGTGGTGGCCATTCAGCCTTTGATCGGCTACGCTTCTGCCCAACAAGTCGGGTACTCTATCACGATGATAATGTATCGCGTGCCCATTTTCATAAGGTTTGATAGGTCCTACAAAGTTGATTACCCATTTTTTGAAGGGCTGCAGCATCATTTATGGATTCAAAGGCATCTCGTCCCTCCGCAAGGATTTACTTATCCTTTGACATATATCACAAGACTTGTAGTGTGATTTTGAATCCTAATGAAGGGTTGGCCACCACAACCCAACATGGAGAATCTTTTGCGCGGTCACTCATCTTGCATAGTGTCCTCCTACAATGCTCCGATGTGTTTCCACGAGGATCTGACTTCATTCAAATTCAGGTACATACCTTCACAGTACCTCATCATTGCCCATTTTGTATAGGTACCCCGTGATGACAGAAAAATCAACCGCTCGTACCACCAGTTCCTTCTTCTATTGGACAGAGTATTCCTTCGGTGCAATCCCTATTGTTAGAAAGTGGATTATATTGTCAAAGTGTCCATCTGTGACACACCGCAAAGAGTTGTGCATCAGGTAATCCTTCCTCCAAATTAGTAGGTTCCTCATTCGTCTCAATTTGCGACAAGTGATCTAGTCCTATGTTTAGGCATCTAAGCTTTACAACAGCCTCAAAATCATATTCTTGGAACAATAAGAGCCATCGACATATGCGGCCCCCCAACACAGGCTTATTGACCAAGTATTTTAACATGGAATGGTATTTATACATCTTGAAATGTCCGCCTAGTAAATAGTGTCGGTATTTCTGGAGCATGTACAACATAGCCAACCCCTTGCGTTCAATTGTGGAATAATTCTTTTCTGCTTTCGACACTCTGTGACTTGTGAATGGTATTAGGTGATCCAACTCCTCTCCACCCTCCAATGTGAGTACTACTCCCTGTGCCAAACATGACACGTCAACATGGACATGAAACTCCACATCCCATTTTGGGAAGACTAGGATTGGCACGGAGGCCAATTTTTCTTTTAGTACATCCAGGCTCTTCATGCAGTCATCATTTGAGTAGAACGTGACATCCTTTTTTAACAATTTTTCCATTGGCGTAGTGATTTGAGCATAGATTTTGATGAACTTCCTGTAGTTCTTTGTATGGCCCAAAGTAGCGCACAACTGTTTAACACTTCGTGGTGCTTCCAAGTTAAGAATGGCTGCAATCTTTGCGGGGTCTACCATTGGTCCCTATTTGCATACCACATGTCCTAACAAATTCTCAAAGGGAATGAGGAACATACACTTTTTGAGGATCAACGCGATTTAGTGTCATCGACAAGTATCCAACATCAAGCTAAGATTGCTACATGGTGCTTAAACAATCCAAATACAATCCAATCGTCTAGATAGACCTCCAGGAATTTGTGGATATAATCTTTGAATGTTGCAACAACTATGCGCGAAAAGATGGTTAGCGTGTTCTTCAACCCAAATGGAATAACGGTGTATTGAAAGCAGCTCCACTCAATCATGAAAGTGGTATTGCTCCTGTCTTCCAGCGTGAGTTTGATATGGTGGTATCCTAAGAACTCATCAGTGAAAGAATATGCTTCTTGCCCACCGACATTTTCTAATACTTCATCTATGAACGAAGTCACGAATGGGTTGTACACATAAGAATCATTCAATTTCCTGAGGTCCACAAATATTCATATCTCACCCTTCTGCTTCTTCTCTTGCACTACCATAGGGCTTACCTAGCCGGATTCTTCCACTAGCTCAATGATTCTGGCTACGAGCATTTTGTCTAGTTCTACATGAACCTTTTCCTTGTACTTCAGATTCAAGCGGTAAGGCCTCTGCTTAACTAGCTTCACATCAGGCTTTAGGGTGATCTTCATCATTCCTAAATCGCCAATGATCCCCTTTAAGTCAGTGATCTTAGTCGGAAATAAGTCATCGTACTTGCAGATTAACTTAGCAACCGTATCCACCGTCGCGTCATCCTAGTAGTCATCGAGCATTGCATATTTGTTTCAACCTCTATACCAATGTTTGCCCACTTTTTCTTTACTAGCACGGTTATCTCAAGGTCTTCAATCAATGGCCCCCAAACTTCGCAATAGCCCTCAGTTTCTAGAATGTTAACTTTTCGCGAGTCTTCATTGTCTTCGTCAATATTTACGTTGTAACACTCCAACATGCACCTCAGCTGGGCTGTTCAATCCAGCTAAAGTACATCCATTGGTTCCTGGGGTATTTTAAAGATAGCTTCTTTTACTTCTTGTAGTCCATCATCAATAGTATCCCACCAACGATCCTCAAACGTTGTTATAGCTCCAAATCTCACTCTTGAGGTTTGTGATGCTATACTCATGGCCTAGGTGTTATAGAAATTTTTGGGCACTACAACCCCAATCATAAATGTC
>APFE030082209.1:0-13355 GCA_000404065.3 Pinus taeda | reverse complement strand
TACATGTATTTATATAACATTATTTGATTAATTAAATAAGTGTTTAGTTTTCTAAATTAAAATATAATAAGACTGCAAGTTACGCTAATGATGATTTACGTGGCTTTCCTATACAAAATTAATTTTTGTGATCATTAATGCTGATATACATTGCAACTAACCGGGCATTGTCTTATGCAAAGACATCTTATGCCAACTTATGGAGTTGTTTACTTACTAATATGGTGGAAAGAAACATGTCTATTATGCCGAAGCAGAAGTTATTTTGTCTAAAACTTGTGGGCAAACCTGTGGGAAAACACTCTAGAAAACAAGAGAGTTATATCGTATTGTGATGTGTGGAAAAGCACTTCCCATTGGGTTATTTAGAACTAAGATAAGTCGAGCATCCTCAATTTGACCAATTTCATACTCTCGAGGTGCGTGCATATTGTTTAAAGGGAAAAAATATTGAAAAAAAGGGTCAATTCAATAAGTATAAATGGCATGGACTCATTTGCATTTGAAGATAAAAAAACATCTCTCTCATTCTTCGTTCTACATATCCATATTTTTCTCTGTTCGATGCCTGCACTCAAATATTCTAATAATCATAATGGTTTACTGCCCTCCTTGAGTTGTATTGTATTTTGTAGATCTTGGTTTTCATCTTTCTTTGATCCAATACAACACTATACTCAATAGGCTAAGTGACTTGCTTGCTGGGGGAATGCATTCTTTCATGAGGTGGAGGATGCAACGCACCCCACATGGACTCATTTATTGCAACGGTGCAGTGTGCAGGTGAATCATTTTCGCATACACAGGGGTACTAATTTTAGGGTTGTTACGAATCTGGATAGGCCCCTTACATAACAAATGATATCACCTTGGCGTGGGAATTTTAGGGTTTTTTCCTCTAATATTTTTTTTCGAAGATAGGCCCCTAAACATCATCTTAGATTCTTTGATATACTTCTTGTCAAAAATCTTGAGAGGATTTTCTTCATGAGGGGTTGAGGGTGATTATTTATGGAAATGTTCGTATATTAATCAATTCTGTACCATATTCATGGCTTCATGCCATTGCAGGCGAGTCTTCTCTCAGTAATTCCCTTGATGGTAATGGCAAAAATTATCCATGTCAAATCGCCAAAATGTATGTTCATATTGGTAGGAGGCCGTTCAATAGTTCAACTAGGTGAGTTATGTCTCCTAATGAAAGGTCTGCATGGTTTGGGATTCGATGAAATTTCCCGTGTTCATCATTCAACTTCTAAATCATTCGATGAATATATCTTAGCTTTCGGAGCTCCTCATTTCACTGATGTTCAACATCAATGTATCTTAGCTTTGGGATTCTACTCATGTTGACAACCCATCATCTCCAACATGATCTTGCTAGCTTAAGCAATTATTTCTCACAAAGTTCCCTTCTAAAACCTCTTTAAGTCATACGGATATGGTCAGGGTAATAAGTTGGCAAAGATATCTCTCTGTAAACCGAGTGAGGAGTGTGTGCCTTTCGTGAACCTATTCAGGATGGAAATGAATAACTGTAAAAAAAAATAACCTCTTTGATAGGTTCCATGGTTAACGAAACAAATACTACCATGATGGGAATTGTTATGATGGGCTCTCCAAACTTATCTAAAAATAGAGATTGGAAAATGTTAAAGGAAACCTGATAGAGGTGAGTAAAGTTCATTCTGGTTTATTAAATACATATTCATACCGTGCATGCTCAGGCTTCTCTCCACTAACTCCACAACTATTTCCAGTACAACAGCATTTTTTTTTACATATTTAATTTCACGTTTAACATAAAGAAAAAGAATTCACATAAATCATACTAATTCTGGTTGACCGAATATAGACAAGTATATGGGTTCATTACTAACCACTTATCTTATTCACAGTTTTCCAAGAATTCAATAGGGCTTCGCTGATCCACCTAACTTTAACGGGAACCTCTTGAGTTTCCACAGAGTTTTATTAGAGTCAAGTAAGAGATATCAGGACCACGACCACTGTACATTCTAATACCATCCGAAATCTCTGCTTGTTCGAGGCTCTCTAGTGGCTCAAGTCCAGCTCAGGATTTATCCAAACCCCTCTTTCCTCGGAGATTTTTTTTTTCCGAGAAAGAAAGTGACAACTGTCATAATTGTTACATTTCGCCCTCTTGAATTCCAAATTTTATATTCAACATAATATTCATATGCAATTAAATAATTAACAAAGTTCCACTAAGAGCCCATTTACTCATAGTCTCATATATTTAAAAAAAATAAAGCACTAAATAATTTTAATGTTATCCAAAGTATTATTATCCTCTTCATTATTTTTATTATTAACTATCTTTTTAGAAATATAAAAAGTAAATAATTGAAAAAAAATTACACATATATTTTATATAATAAGTTAAAAAAAATTATTTATATATATTAGTTATTATTTACATTTTATCAATCTTCACACTTCCTTTTAAATATAAAAATAAAATACTAAAAAATATATTTAATTGCTTACCCATCACGTAATAAATTATCTATGACTCTACATACGTGAAACAAGACACATTATACATCTAGATTTCATAACCATATATTCACATTATACATCTAGATTTCATAACCATATATTCGTTACTGAATTAGTTGGGTCTCTTTTATTTACTTCCACTTCCAAATGCATTAATGGGAAGTTCGATTTTTTGGGAGGGACAATTTTATTTATATTTTAGATTTTGGGAATATTTTGTAATCTTACTAATATCGAGGTTAAATAATTGTTTTTTTTAAGGGAATATATAATGAGGATAAGTTAAATATTTTTTTACTTCTCTATTATGAACGTCTTTTGTCATAAGTAAAGTTCATATTTTACAATGGAGTCATTCTGTGAAAGTATTTTCTATTGGGAACATATTTCTTGTGTATGTGAGAGAGAAATTATTTATTAGTCAATATAGATTTATGGTAACTACTCAATCCATATTAATTACTGATTTACTATTATCATGCTCACATATGATCAAATTTATTGATATGCAAAGAGTGTAAAATTTGGAAAAAATAATTGCACTTCAAGAGATTTAATCAACGGGAGGATTATGCACATATACAATGTAATTTTTCGTTATTTAAATTATATTTTTGGAATTAAAATAAATTAAATGACAATTACCTTGAAAGTCTCTTTGGATCACTTAGATTTATGTGGACTACACAAGCATAAATTTTCCAGACTAAATGGTAACTTTAAATATACTTGAAAATT
Source organism: Pinus taeda (assembly GCA_000404065.3). Classification (NCBI taxonomy): domain Eukaryota; kingdom Viridiplantae; phylum Streptophyta; class Pinopsida; order Pinales; family Pinaceae; genus Pinus; species Pinus taeda. The sequence continues at coordinate 10,094 of APFE030082209.1, read as the reverse complement.
AGTTAAATTGAAAAATAATAAGAAATGTTTTAACATAATAGTTTTTTTATTTTCTTTAATTTTTTTTATATAGATTACATGTATCATAATGGAATGTGGTGAAAGAATTATTTATAACCAGTTAAATAGTCAGGTTTAAAATGATTCTCTGTTATGTAACATAGTTTTAAATATATGTCACATATTATTTAACTTTGCATAGTGAATTTTCTGTTTTTACCACTCACATCAAATATATTATTATTAATATTTTTAAATGTCACATATGAATTTTATATTATAAATTAAATGAATTACATAACTTCATTTTATTAAGAATGCATGAAATATTTTACTTTTTCTATGCCCTAAAATATTTTACTATAGTAAACATATATCTATTTATCTATCTATATATAAAGTTCATATATATATGTTTTATTTGTATCTCCCATAGTGAAGTAAAATATTTTTGCCATGTCTCCTTTATATTGGCTTTTAGTATTAACATCTAGGTACATCCTATTTAGAGGTCTAGCATGCTAAACCATGCCCCAAGAGGGCTCGAGTTACACAGCTAGCATGCCTTGAGAGGGATATCAAACCTACAATGAAAAAATTGAAAAAAAAATTGTATTTAAATATTATTAATATTAGTGAGGTTAAGAATGGCAAACGAGTAAGACCCCTTAAGATTTTTTTAACAATAGGTTTTTTCAATTGCTATATATATATATATATATAAAATATAATTTTTTAAAACAATATATAAAGATATTTAAAATATTTTATATAGCATATTATATGAGAGTTTTATTTATGAATTTCACTTTCTACATTAAAATGATTTTGTTGTTATTAATATATTTTTAAGCATATATCAATATTACTTAACGGTACACATTAAAATCTTTTATTAATGACTCACATTGAGAATTATTGTTATTATGAATAATTTTAAATATCACATATTATTTTATATTAAGAAATGAATGAAGTATATGACTTTGTCTTATTATTCTTATTAAGAAGTACTTTATACTTTTTATTTTTAATTTTAATTTTCAACTAATATTTTTTCTTTGGAAATGAATATTTTAATAGCATTTGTCTATTGATATAGAAAATATATGTAGTTTGACATTAAAATTAATTATTTATTATTAGATTTTCAAATAATTTTATTTAAATTATGTGTTAAATATTTTAGGAAATAAAAAGTGTAAATATGTTACATACACATTCTGAGATAAGTCATCTTCCTCATACTTTTTTAAAGTAATAATTATTTTAATATTTTTTCTTTTAAAGTTAAATAAAATTATATTAAGCCATATGCAATCCAAATATTTTATTTATAAATAAGAGTGAGTGAAATATTTTTAACTTACAGGATTGAAAATGGGCTTGAAAATGGGCTTACGGGAAGCTCCTGACGTCTTGTCTTAAGATTTCAAAGAAAACAAAAATATGTGCCCGAAAGAAGGTGCGTTTATGATTCAAATTTCAAGTGACGATGGTACCGGAAAATCTATACACATTGCATTCGATCATGGAATGGCATCGGCAATGTGTATATCATATCACAGCATAGGGTTTCGTATACTCTGGGCAGCTGATACTATGGGCCGTGACGGGACCCACTCTGATATACATCATAGACGGTGAAGAAAATATGTGCCCGAAAGAAGGTGCATTTATGATTCAAATTTCAAGTGACGATGGTACCGGAAAATCTATACACATTGCATTCGATCATGGAATGGCATTGGCAATGTGTAGCATATCACAGCATAGGGTTTGGTATACACTGGGCAGCTGATACTATGGGCCGTGACGGACCCACTCTGATATTTACATCATAGACGGTGAAGAAAATATGTGCCCGAAAGAAGGTGCGTTTATGATTCAAATTTCAAGTGACGATGGTACCGGAAAATCTATACACATTGCATTCGATCATGGAATGGGATTGGCAATGTGTATATCATATCACAGCATAGGGCCTGGTATACTCTGGGCAGCTGATACTATTGGCCGTGACGGACCGACTCTGATATTTACATCATACACGGTGAAGTTTCTCACACTTTACGTATAGGTTACCACTATTGACTTGCTCAAGAGGTACGGTGTGGTAGGTTAGTGTTTTTTGACTCAGAGCTCTCCGGTTATATATATACACAGAGGTCGTAAAAACCAACGTGTTTTCTGCAATCGCTCAGTTTACCAATTTTTATATATACGTCAATGCAATACATTATTCCAATATCCCTAACACCTAATTTTTTTTACTCGGAGCTGTACGGTCATTCATATATATACAAAGTCATATATGTTTTCTTCGATTATAATTCAATGCAATTCAATTGGTCAATATCACAACACATGAATTTATATGAAAACGGACTTCATATACCAAAGCGATAAAAAACAAATTTGCTACTTGTCATGATATATATACATCACCATCATCATGCTCATGGTAATGTGAACATGATGTTCATGTTCATGTTACGTAACCAAAGTCCACGATCTGATTTGGAAATATTGATTTAATATCTCAAAAATGAAATTAATAAAATCATTATAGATTTACATAATGTCCTTAAGTTTAACAGATTGCTAATGATCGAGCATATTTCATGATCCCAACAATTAAATTTATTTTAAAATAGACTCCATATATCAAAACCGGAAAAGTTGTTTGTCATGAAAGATTTTCAAAATGTTGAATTAATGCTTAAAAGTTATAATTGATGAAATTACAATCCGTTTAATAGTGGCATTAAAAAATATTAGTTAATTTTTTAAAAATATTTTAAAAATATTGAATATTAAATGATAAAACTAACTTTTGGCTTAAGAATTCGCATAGTAATTTAGTATGATTTTTTAAATTTTATTATTCACTTATATTATTATATTTTTAGATTAATTTTATTTTATTATTAATTAATAATATATATTTACAATGTTATAATAATTTTATTATAATTTATCTATTAATACATAATTAAAATAGATATTATTAACTTTATAACTATCCTAAATTTTATTTACTATTTTAAAAGTTTATTTTAAAAATAATTATTTATACAAAAAGTTTATAATCTTTTACACTTAAATTTATTAATATGATTTAGTTATCTTATATAAAATTCAAATATTTTTTCTTATTATATTTTCATTTTTTATTCAAACTAATATTACACTACATACATACACACATATATATTTATTTATTTAAAAGTATAATATATAATTTAATTTGAAATATTGTGAGCAATCAATTTTTTATAGTTTAAGTTAGTTAAGGTTTGATTATTTTTAGTGAGAGAAATTAATTTTCAGGTATGGTACATGAAATTTTATTTTAAGCACAATGATCTTTTCTCTCTTCTTCATTCCCTCCTCCGTAAATGGCTTAATAATGACACTCTTTACTTTTAATTGGCTCTAAAGGTAGCACTAGCATTTTTTGGCACTTTGTAAAGGAATTTAGCGCTTGGACATGGGAAATGGGGGTAACATGAATGTTAGGCACTAAAGGAAACTTATTTCCATCAGCCAACAAGGATTTCTCATATAACCACACATTAGCTATTGAGAATATCATTGGTTTATTATGACAGATCTTGATGCCACTCCTCCCCATTTGTCCCTTTCACCAGACCTCCCGATGCCCACTTCTCTTGGTCTCACACATTTCCAACTCTTGTCTCACTCAATTCATGCACACTTCTCTTAGTCTCTCCCATCGCCCGCTCTTGTCTGACCTCACTCATGCCCACCTCTCATTATTTCACATATTCCCCATATTGACACCCCTTCCCCTTTTCCATGCATATCCATCCAACTTCCCTCTCTATTCATATGATCTATCACTTCAACCCCCCCTTCCCTTCTACCCCTCATTTGCGCCATCCCTTAGTGCACCACATCATCCCTTCTACTTTTTCCCCACCCTTTCCTCCTCTCCTCATTAGCTTCACATTAATCCAACATTTCCGTCCCCCTTCACTCCTTCCTCTTATCCATCGTAACCGCCACTGCCCCCTCTTATACATATACCATAAATTTTCTCTCACCTCCCCCCCTTTGCCCCTCTAACCTTTCTCCGTCATACCCCACCACATCCTTGATTCCCTTCCTTCCCATAGAAACCCTATCTCATCTACCCCTTTGTCCTTACCTCTACGTAGACCCTAGCCCATTTATGGTTGGGCCATTATCGTTGCTTATCTATTATCTCCTTCTATGCATAAGAATCTAAAGCCATGAACATTGCATCAAATCGCCACACACTACCTCTAGAGGGTATACTTGAATTTATAGAAAGATGGTAGTTCCCTCAAAAAATTTTGATCATTATGTATGGGTATCAAGAAAATGATATGGTTAAGGGGAGCAACCTAATACTTAGTTGGAGTAGGATTTTATCCGTGAACCCATCCACTCTTTGGACCCTACCTCTACCTACTTCAACATATGCCCCTGGGCTACTAATGTCATCTTCCATTCGAGTCGTGTCAATATCCTAACAACTATCACACCAAATCCATAGCCCCTCCTTAGTACCTCATCACCTTTCCCCTTAGACCATATTCCCTAAGACCTTATTCTTCTATATCCCCTTTTCCCTGCGTGCCAATTTAGGAACCTTTGTACCAATTACCCATATCTTTCAGCCTCCCTTACTATAATTCCCACATTTCCTTAACATGTAGCCTTATCCCGTAGCCCCTCATCGACGAACCTAAATCCAACCACAAACCTTGGCCCAAAATGCATTAGACCTTATGCCACTAGCCTTGGATATTTTATAGATGGATCCAAAATCCCCTTCACATCTTCCACATGTTCCCCAAAATCCTCATGAACAACTTTGTTTCCCTTGCATCCTCCCCTCCTAACTTGTCCCCTAATATTTGTACCTTGACATCCATCTCCTAGACCCTAAATCCATTTTTACATGGCCCCCCTCACCTCTACGCAACACCTAGTCCCATCTATCATTGCAATGCCATACAACTACATGTATGGGAGCCTAGAGCCTAGGACCTTGCATCCCAACAATTCACAATTTGTCAATATGCCTAAAGCAATTAAAAACCTTATGCTAATCCAACTAGCCCTTACCTCTATGGTTAAACATTTTTTACCCTACTTCATCAAGTGTATTATCCATTGAACCTAAGCTTCTACCCCTAGCTGCCTCCAACCCTAATCGTATTATCCCATCCTCTGAGTCCCTTACAACCCTATCCCACTCTAAGTAACCCATTTATATTTGTATTTTCTCATCATGTAGACATATCTACCCTTCTCCCCTACCTCTAATCAATTACTACTTCATTTTTTGTCTAAGACCCTTCATCCACTTCAATCATAGGCCCTCACATATAGCTAACCATTAATGCTTATCCCATTGAAATTTTTTCAACCATTGTCTCTTTGTAAGCACCTTTTAACCCTCATATATTTCCTCTTATACTTATTAAATATAAAATTAAAATAAATATACAGTAAACCATATAAATTTAAATGCACCTAAGATATACTATTATATTCATATTCTTGAAAATTTAATATACCATGAGGAAAAAACCATAATTCATTTCATATGGAACTTGTTTATATGAAATTTTCTAAAATAATCAATTTGATTAAAAGGGTGGAAAGGTCATAACTAATTTTTAGATAAATCTCAACCTTTGATCTATGACTACTACTAAGTATATTCTAGAATACTTTGTGGAGGTTAAATATCTACCATAGGCCTAATAATTATTGATAATTAAATTAAAATTTTGGAATCCTTTTTCTTAAATAGACACACCTATTATCATAATGAATATAGGCTAGTTCATCATTCCTATTTAAGGAAAACCACCTCACTTGTAATAATTACAGAATGCTCAACTAAAGGACATGATTTCACTCGTGCCAAATATATCTAGGAATTGGAACATTAAAATATTTATTTTTATTTATAAATGAGGAAAATATACTTGAACTAAATAAAAATAATTTAAAATCATGTTCTAATACCAAAAGAAATGTGTGTGTGTGTGTTTGCGTGTTAAAATAAAATTACTACACTAACATTATAATTATCAATTTATACTTTTTAATCTATATATATATATATTATATATTATATATAGATATAGATATACACCACAGATGGATATTCAAGTGTGCGAGATAGTGGGGGTTGGGTCCTCATCCTCCTATTTGGCCATTTGAACAAGGTATGGGGTAGCTTGTCTCGCTAGTTGCCATAAAGCCTAATATGAAACCAAATACATTCAAATCCTTATGCCATGTTCTATGAACGCCGGCGAAACACAAATCTCCGCCAACGCATCGTCCATATCGGACTTCAAATCTTATATAGATCTACCTTTTTACCCCATCGAATTCGGTCGCCATCGATCTAGAGCCTCTAGATCCTACGGTCATCGTCCATATCGGGCGAGTAAGTAACATGGCATTTACCCGTCGGATGTGAGCGGTTTTCTCTCTTCTCCGCCACACACGTGGCATGCTTTGTGTGGCATCGGGCGGGACTCAATTCAAACTGCTTCCCACTCGAAGCCCCTCCGATACCCTGCCAGTTTTGTGGAATCCCGCTCTGCCAAAACTGAAACAATTTCTTTTCCGTGTTTTATAATTATTTCAGGTTCGGGAGCTCAGGGCTTTTCCTTCTTTGAGGGGTTTGCTCAGTGATATGCGATCAGTGACTTGTCCCTAATCACATATCAGAAACTACCCCCATTTCTTAAGTTGACCTCTGGCTTTGCCAATTTGCGTCAGCGCCCATTACCTTGGGCCGACGGTCTGCGTGCTCAACCGAGCGTCCTAGTTTCTCCGTGCTGATCACAAATTGCAAGTGTCACAAGGATATTTATCATAGATTTGATCTTTATAAGACTTTGAAACTTTGGGATGATTTTTAAAGAGTTCATAAAAGCATGGAGAGAGTTATGGAATCCAATTCGGATCAATAGTGTTGATAACAATGATTTAACCTATTTGAATTTTAGATTCATTAGCAATGATTTAATAGATCGACATGGAAGTGACTCATGCTCGACCTCGATAGTTTGCCTTATGTGACTGGTAGGATAGCAATAATTTAGCATATATGAATTTTATATTGATTAGCAATGAACACAAATAAAATTAACATTTGAGATGCTTTATGTTGGGGATATCCAATATGGTATACGCTTTCATGTGCAATAGCGTAAAATAAATGTGGTGATGTATTTGGGTAAAAGAAACTTGTATTGTAAATATGGTCATATTAATGAACAATTTTGGTATATAGGTCATCCAAAGGGTTAAAAGTAGGTGAATCCAAAACTTTAATTTTTTGGACACATCTAGATGGTTTAGAACACATCCAAATGTTTGGTTTATGTGATGGTTAATTTTCATGTATTTTCTAATGGGTCTATATTTTAGTTATAGATATTTGGAAAATATAATTTTTAGATATTTGGAAAATATAATTTTTAGTTGTTTTAGTTATGATTTTTTTTAATGTAAAAAATATTGTTTCTATTTATTAAGAGTTGTTTAGATTTAGATATTTCCTAGATTGGTGTGTGGTTGAGATATTCTACTAACCATATGATTGTATATTCAATATAGTCTACTTATCTTGAGACAACACTACATGTATTTATATTTAACTAAATTAGTATCAAAAATAGATTTAGATGTTTCCTAGATTGGTGTGTGGTTGAGATATTCTCCTAACCAAATGATTGTATATCCAACATAGTCTATTTATCTTGAGACAACACTACATGTATTTATATGTAACTAAATTGGTATCAAAAATTGTTTGAGCCGGTACTTAGCCCCTTCTACGCAGAGGGAAATAAATAGTTTGGTGAATGTTTGTTTTTTATTCATTTTTTGGTTTGTCCATTGATTCCGGCCAAGCTTGTCCTGTAGAGCGGCATCTGTGCATTTTCTGCACCGTCTAGAGAGCCGTATGTCGATTTTCTGCTGCTATTGAAGAGGAGTGAGAGGATCAGTGTTTGGGCATTCAATTTTCAAAGTTGTGTATTTGTTTCACAGTTAGTTTGTATACTGTGTAGATTGTAACGCCCTCGGTAAAGTGCGACGGGCGGGCGTCGTGCGCTCGGGCGCGCACACGCCGGGCGGGCATGCACGACTGCACGCGGCCAGAACGCCGAGCGGCTTGAACGACAATGCGACGTTTTTGCGAGCTGCGGTGTGACGTTTGTGCGAGCTGCGGTGCGATGATAGACTTGTGACACTTGGAGAATGGCGTGGAGCGTTGGAGGACTTATACCAACGATACGAAGGCATTCGTATGGGGTTGGCCGACATGGTTCCGGGGCGTCGTTGAAGAGTGCAAGCCACTGTTTAGGGGGTCGGCTGGGGAAGCAACCACCCTCCGACGGAGCATATATATGAAATGCGTTTGGAGGTTCATTTGATCATTCAACGCACTTGATCATACGCACTCCTCTCTTGGAGTAGGATACTTGTGCGCAGATTTGAGGAGAGGATGAGCGCATAGCTCATGCGCTCTCCTTGGTGAGTCGAACTTGGTGAAGCTCTTGGTGAAGAGGTGAATGCAGTGGGCAAGACATGCCCGAGGTGATCGTGTGGAGGGTCGATTTGTGCGACGACTTGGCGTGGGTGTCTTGGTGACTCGGGTGAACGCCTGCCCATCGTGCAAGTGTGCACGAAGACTTGTTGGAGTGTTGGTTTGTGGACGGAGGTGTGCCTTGGTGGGAGGCGCCCATGTGTGGCGACTTTGAGGTGCGCCCGAGTTGGGCAAACGACACGACGGTGCGACGAGTTGAACGAAGGTTTGGTTAGTTGTGCGGCGACCGTGCGGAGGTGCCGACGAGCTGGGCAACCGAGTTTGCCAATGTTGTATATTTGGCTAAGTGTAAATTTGGGGTTTCCCAAGATTTAACTTGTGCATTGTAAAAATGAAAGATGTTATAATATATTGTTGGGCAGACTCATATTGCAGGGAGTTGCCCCTCCCTTTATACTGTTGCGTTTCTCTTATATAATGCTATGGATAATAAATGTGTATGGGTGTTCATTGGTATAAAAGATAACATAATAATACTTGGTTGAGAATCACAAACTAAGTAGGAGAAAGTGAATTAGGCGTAGTCCATGTGCACGAGTATTGTTAAAAAGAAAGTGTTCAGTGGTGCCGCACCTCGCCGGCATGGTTGAAAGACCACCGTAGGCTTGGCGGCGTGACAAGGCCTCTTCTGCGCCAGGTTCGTTCGGCTTATATGGACATTTTTTTTTTAACAAAGGTATATACTCTCTATTTCCTATATACTCTCTATTTCCTATTTCCCCCGGCCTAGGAGGGGCTAGGCCCTCAGGACTGGAGTATTGTCTCAAGATAGGAAAATTATCTTGGACATACAATGTGTTGGTTGAGAGAATATATCAACCACACACCAAACTAGGAAACCACTCCTATAGAATAGGAACAGACTCTTTACCTAGAAAGTCACAACTGTGACAAATAGGAATTAATATTCCAACAGTTTTTGCACTTGCTTAATCAATAACCAATTCAGATGCTTTGACAATAAGACTTTAATTTGTTCATTGCCATCGCTTTGAAGTTTTATAATATTGAGTGTCATTAAGTTATAATATTGATGTTGATAAATATTTAATTATATTAAAATTTATTTTATTTGAATCTATAAATTATAGGCGTAGTTCAATTTGTAGATAAAATGGTTTTTTTAAGACATTTTTTCTAGTTAATTTTAGGCAACAATTTTCAAAAATTTGAGTTTAAATTGTTTAATCTGAAAAATTCAGGTGCCCCAAAGTTTTTCAGTGTGTTGAATCTATTTGCCTAGATGACCAAATGTGGCCAGAATCTGGGCAAAAAGATTTCAAAAAATCTTGTAAAGACAGTGTTTGAATCATGTTTTTGATGGTGGAAATGGATTCACCACCATCAAAAACATCTAGGACACCTAAAATTTTGAAGTTTAACAATTATAACTTGGATTTACAAAAATCCTTGCCATATTTTCTCTAAATATCACTGAAATTTCCATAACTTTCCT
>APFE030082197.1:0-11369 GCA_000404065.3 Pinus taeda | reverse complement strand
AAACAACAGACAATTCCTCCTTGCACAAAGCAAAACCATACCTTTGATACCAACTTGATCTGAATAGGGGCAGATTAGTAATGCTATTCTAATTCCCCTCATCAAAATATAAAAATGTGCTTGAGGTTGTACTCCAAAATAGCAAGTAAAAGCATGAATTTTATGTGTTTTTGCTTAATATAGTTTCATGAAGAAAAAAACTTAAAACATGAAACCAAAACACTAAATGGAAGCATGAATCAAACAATAATACACTAGCCATTGATAAAGGAGTTCACCCCTCATGGGCTACATCTCCTTGGATCAGCTATAAAAGCATGACCCCTTGTCGTTATGCTCAAAATTCTTCAGATAAAGAGTACATAAATGTGCTGACAAAAAGAGTGGCTTATTTCCCCTTCAAGGAAACATTCTTTTGCAAAGAATTCTCACTCTAAACATATGACAACCTACAGTTTGTGATGAAACAATCAGCAAGCTAAGGGCTCTCAAACCAAGATGCCATATTCCAACTTCCAAGAGCATAAACAAGTACAACAATCCACTTGAAGTACTTAAACACGTCTCTTTCTCCATACACATATAGAGCAAAGAAGAAAAACAGTTACAGCAGTAATGGTTGCTGCAGGAACACATATGGAGGTTGGAATACCCCTACAAGGTCATCTCTATCTTAGAACTCCTCCATAAACTGAATCAACACTCTAGTTGATCAAGGCACCCATAGGCTTTACTTTACAAAAAGCCTATCCAAAAGTGTTCCTATGACTCTGAAACCCATTCCAATGAGTTCAAAATGCCCAAAAACGGCTATGTACCCTCTTTTTGCCTCCAATCTGGTTGAAAATTGCCTTAGTTGTGACTTCTGCCAGTCTCCCCACAAGTTTCTCCTCCAAAACTGGCTTATTGTGAATTAAATTCATTATCTACAATCTAAACTAGCAGTTCCACCGCAATCAGTGGTTCCACCATCATTCCCGTCATTTTCGCGATAAAAGACTGAGTGATCAGATGCGGAGTGGAGGTTCAGCAGTTAAGGCAACAGTTTCGTACCCTATCGGATATCACAGTCAGCTGAAGTCCATCGGTGTACAAACCCTTATACCAGGTGCTCTGCAGATCTGCTGGAATATTTAACTGTAATGCATAAAACATTACATCTGGGGTCTTATCACTTTTCGCAACTCATCGCAATTGGCATTATTCGTGGGAAAATCTATGAGACTCTGCCCTCTTCCCAATTGCAATATGTGATCGCATCGCATCGCAAATCCTATCGAGTTCAATTCTATACCCGATCCTTTCGCCGATATGCGATTGTGATCCATCGCAATCGCAACTTTGGTCGATGTCGCATCGCATCCCTTCCCTTGCCGGGGGCTGATTCTCTAATGTGATCTGCCTTTCGACTGCGATTTCCGATATGCGAGGGCCAGTGGTGGTCATTCACTAAAGACATTGCCATGTCATCATGTCAACCCTAAAATTTGACCGACTCTAGCTTCTGCATACGAGATCGGATTTGAGTGTCATTCACACCATTGGATTCAGAATGGTGAACTCTTCAATCTGAAGATGAACTTATCAAAATTTTGACACTTTGAAATTTTGACAAATTTTGAGCTCATCATCATCTATCTATTGCCATGATACACCACCATGGCTAGAGCTCTACCAAATCTAGATAGAACCATACACAGAAGAAAGCATCCATAATCCTAAATAGCTTCAGGATGCCTCCACCACATAAATTAACCACGCATGAAGCTAAGAAGGGGAATGGGCTACCCACAACAGGTCCTTATTCACATGATGTAGCAAGTTATTTTCTTGGGTAATGTGCCTCTTGGGCCTTGATTAATGTTTGAAACCATATCTAAGAAATTTGGAGTGTGCCCACAACCTCATTTTTTTATTAGGGTAACAAGTTCAAGGTTGGTTACCATTTTAGATCAACGATTAGCTTTTGAATTCAACTTCATTTTGACAATATATGTTTGCAAATTGTGCAAATGAATATGATTGATCGATGTGAAGGTTTTTTTGTTTAATACTTTGATTAGCAATAAAGAGTCTCTAGTAACTAATATGAATTGAATATTTTCACTTTGGCTAATCAAGGTCTTAAACGAAGCGAATATGCTTCAACAACATTCTTAGATGTCCTTCTTGAACCCCAATTAAATTGGTTCTTCTAGGATCTTGTATGATTCCATCCTCGTATAGTTGATGATAACCATTTCTATAACAAGTATAGTTGATGAATAATAGTCCAAAGAGTTTCTCACATAAGCAAGTCTAATTAGCAAGTACGAAATTAAGTTTTCAATTTTTTTAACAATTTTTTATTTTATTTTTTTATAATAATAATAATAATTTAAGTTTAAGACATAACTACGCCAGATACCAAATTGTTGTATAAGATTCCATTGTTTGTGGGACAAAACAGTTAAGCACAATGATTTGACTACTAAAGCCTATGGAGATGTAAGTACTCTACGAAATTCTAGATTTGAACCTATGAATATTTATAATTTATTGTTTTGCATAATTTAAATTTAATTTTATGTTAATTTTTCTTTATCTTTAGATTTAATGTACACTAACTCATCACCCTCATTTATTATTTAAGGAAAAACGCACCACGTCATTCATAAATAATAATAATTCTTTTTCTTTCTTAAAAAAGTATATACAATGATCACTGCAAGTTGATCATTGTAGCTAAGAGATCCCTCAATATCTCCTTCTCCTAGGAAATGAACTAGGATGCCTGGAAATTCTACCCAATAATTATTATGATTGAAGGAGAAATGACCTAGGATGCCCAAAGATTCTAGCCAATAATTATTATGACTTGAAGAGATATGAACTAGCTAATAATTATTATGACTTGAGGAAAGTCTACCCAATAATTATTATGACTTAATAGTTTTTTGCTTATAACACTATTAGTCTTTTTTAACTTTTAATATGATATATATCAAAATCTAACTTAGCACATTTATTTTCATAACTTTATATTTACAAAATACTCCAATTAAATAAAGTCTTAAAAACATCACAACTCTACATTTATATTAATACTTTGGTTTGTCTTCAAACAAACCCATAACAAAAAATATTTATGTAATCCTTATTTTATTTAATATACCAAACCTAACTTCAAAAGAATAATAATAAAAATAAATAATTATAATATCAAATTATTAAACAACATAAATTCGTGACCTTGAATGATACGGGAAGGAATATTATCGGGAGAATGCAATTCTTTCACGTCAAACTATAGTGTGCACAGATTACAATTCTTTCACGTTTAAACCTTTGACTCAATCTTGATATTGATATGTAATTTCAAGGCAATAGATCACTTTTTTAACTTTTGAAAGGTTAACAAATCACGTAACAAATATATTTACCTCGTATCTATATATAAAATGTGGTACAATAATTTTTAAATTCTTTAAAATAAATTTAATTAAAATCTAAATCTAAATTTAAATTTAAATAAAATAATATTAATATCAATATCAATATTAAAGCTTAAAGTCATAATATATAATCAATTAATAATATTAATATAATACAATTTTATTGATAAATTCAACAAGCTTATTAAAAATAATATTAATATTAATATTAATATCAATAGCTCTTCATCGTTGGCAGAGCATGTAAAAAAGACAAAACATCATATTTGCATTGAGGAGTCTAAGGTCATTGCGAAGGTTTCTCATTTCCATCACCGTAAATTTAGGGAAGCCATAGAAATTGAGAAAAGGCCTAGTAATCTTAATAGGGATGATGGATGGAAGATTAGTAGTTGTTGGGTTCCTGTCCTTTTCTCCTAGTTTCTTTCTCTTTCTTGTCTGATTCCTTTTCTATCTTCTCTCTTCTCATTCCCCTTTCTCTTTTTTTGGTCTTCTTCGCCTTAGGTTAAGGTGTTTCTATCGTATTGCATGTAATACTATATATATAATATATATATATATTAAATTTTAATGGTTTTAAGTTATAGTAGATATACATTTATTTATTTATAAAAATAAATAAATAATAAAAAAATTTTTATTTTCTACTATGTTAATTTTTAATTAGTTAGAATCTATCTAATTAAATTATTATTTTACCGCTTTGACCCATTAGTTTTGAAATCCCTAAAAATAGTATCTATTATTTAACTCTTAGTTACTTATATAAATACTAAAGAATGTCCTATTTATTAAATAAATAAAAAATTAATTATTTTATCTACTAATGTTAGTTTAGTTAGTTAGATTATATCTAATTATTTATTATTTTACCCTTTGACCATTAGTTTGAATTCCCTTAAAATAATATCTATTATTTAACTCGTAGTTTACTTATAAAAATAAAATTAAATAAAAATTAATTAAAGAATTAATAATAATAATAATAATATAAATTTCCATTTTTTCTCTGTTTTCCTCGCCCAGTCAAACATAGTCGTTTCTGTAGTCGTTTCCTTTTAGCGGTTAGAAGGCACATCTCCCTATTTAACCTAGAGCTATGATTTGATTCTTCATCTTGCCCTCATGATGAACCACACTGGTTGGTTCGAAACGCGTCGACCTTTTTCTTCTGATGTGATTTCTTCCGAAAATGCTTCTATTATTCAATATTTCAAATTTTCATAAAAATAGTTAAATGAAAATTCACTCATACTAATCAAAATTTAAAATATTTTTCAAATATATAATGAAAATAAAAATAGCCAACTATATAGAAATACCAAAATATTAAATATTATTTAAAACGAAAAGCGAAATAGAATTGAGAGACCATGCTTCTAAAATTGGGCAAAAATGAAATGGTCACAGTTGGTTTTGGCCACATTTCACTTAAAAGTGATGTTATGTTTCATCATATCTCCAAAAAATGAGACAAAGCCCACATTTGTGAATACAAGTTTGAACATGTATTCAACCTTCCACATTTATTCAACCTTCCACACAGGGTCAGACTTAGTTTGCATAAAATGCAACAAAAGGCAAGACAATTCTGCCCACTTTAGACTATTGGCGCAACCTTAATTGAACATAGTGTCGCATCGTCAAAGTTGGAATTCAAATTCACACCTTGTTTGTTCACAGTGTGAACATTGAACATTGGCTTTACCAAAACTTTATGAATGTTTGTCTGAGACTTTGAATAACTTAAGTCATTTTGCATTTTCGTTATACATCCACTAAATTATGAAATGTTGTTGCTTCAAATAGTCCTATTGAGAACGAACCAGGACTATGGGAACACATGTTTTTCATATGTTGATTGGGCAAATGATTGAATTTATCAATAGGAATCTCATTAATCAAAATAAGAAAACATTTCTTTGATTTTCAATTCTACTTCTAATGTCTCTTTGTGTCAACAATGTTTTCAGTCTTCCAATTCAAATCATGCTAGATCATTCCTCATGTTAACAAGATTGCAGACATTGGCATTTTTCCTCTTTTTTCCATGCATTTTTCTTGAAACTCGATTTTCCTAGGCATCATGTAAACTTCCCCTCATATTCTGCAATTTGGCACATTTTACATTTTTCTTGGCTAGTACCATTGTAGATAAATTAATAAACAATTCTGTAATTTGATATAAAGAATAACTCATTAGTTTCATGTAGCACGAACGACATTATTAAACTACATTTATTATGTGCACATTGTGTTTAATTATTTTAATAAAGATTATTTCAATTTATACATATGATGTCACATGTTCACTATCAAACTAATAGCTTAATTGTTGACCTCCAGATAGAAAACTACATTGCATTTGTTGAGTTTAGGGGTCAATCTTGGCTTGATAGGAGCTTCAAAGCTATGGATGGGAGCCGGTATTGGATCAACTACTTATGTTTAGATTCAATAGCGTTTCTTTAGCATATTCAACAACAAGTATGCAAATTTCTCTCATTTTCTTCGAATGGTGATCATATTCTTTTTTATAATTTTTCAAATCTAGTTATGCATTGGTTGCATTCAAATTCTTGAATAGAAACATTCTCCATAAAAATTTTCTTTGAATGTTGCACTTTCAAGAAAAAAACATTCTAAATCTTAACTAATATCAATACGTAAACTAAATTCCTTTTAAAAAAACTTTAACATTAATTTCATATAGCATAGACAACACTTGACAATTATATTCATGGCCTACACATTATGTGTAATTACACTATTATAAAGTCTTGTTATAGGCAAATTAGAACCATGTCACTTAACTTGTAGTTCTTGTCGACAACATTGTTTCTCTTCTTGATAGTTTGCTAAAGTCCATGCCTTTTGTGATTTCCTATGACTCTGCTTTACTGTGAACACATATCAATAACAGTACAAGCAACAGGAAAATACAACCAACAATGATCAAGAGAACAACAAAGAGTTATTCCATAAATAAACTTGAATTTCCTAACAATCTTGTAATGTATGAAAATGATTTGCATATCATTTGGAATCTATGGTTCATCCTTTATTGAAAAATTCAAGGTACTTTGGTACCCAATAATGTATTCTTTTAGATGCAATAAGGGATTGCAAATGAGAATGAGAAACCATGTTAGGATTAGTGCATACATTAGCCATCATTATCCTTTCTTGAGTTTCCCTCATGCTTTCATTATATGTCATAAGATATTGGTTCCACATTTAGAAACTTACATGGCAACTTCATTGTCTTGTTTTGCCGAGTTTCCTTGCAAATACATGGGAGTGAGAACGTCAAGTTAGTTGGACGTTGTATTATACTTTGCTCCTGGATTTTGTTTCATTGCAAATACAACTTCACTATCCTGTTCCAAATTTCCCAATCTTGCAACAACAAGACAATTGCATTTAGCTAGCCAATTTTAACAAAAACCTTCACCAAATAACTATGTAAACCTGTATGAAATAATTGATGTTTATAGTTACAATTCAAAAAAACAATGCGACAATGATGCCAATATTGATGATGCCTTGAACACTAACAATTTTTCGAGACTTCAAACATTTTCATACACTCTAGAAGATTGTCTTTTCAATGCAATTGAAGTCCTTTTGCATTTTCGTTATACATCCACTAAATTGCGAAATGGCACAATAGACCACATCTTGATGTGCCTCGAACAAGGTCACCTAGAAGCACTAGAATCATTCAATTACAAGCTAGCATCTGATTTCCTGTATTAGCTTCATGGAATTTGTGATGTCGAAACATATTTGTGAAGAATGCTTCTTCCCGCTTCAAATGGTCCTATTGAGAATTAACGAGGACTATGGGTAGACACATTTTGCATACGCTGGCTAGCCAAATGGTTGAATTTATCAATAGGAATTTGGTCATTCAAAAAAAAAAAAAACAAACAAACAAACAAAACAAAACAAAACAAACAAACAAACAAAACAAAACAAAAACAAAAACAAACCAAACAAAAAACAAAACAAAAATACAAAACAAAAATACAAAAAACAAACAAACAAAAACAAACAAAAAAACAAACAAACAAAAACAAAAAAACAAAAAAATCAAAAAACAAAAAAACAAAACAAAAAACAAAAAACAAAAAACAAAAAAAACAAAACAACAAATCCATTGCATATATTGTTCCATGATCATGACCCCCTTAATGGGCACTATGAACCATTATTGTACAAAAACATAGTTTGATCAATTGTAACATGCAATGAATACCTTTCTCCTCCCTGCAAAGATCTACAAAGCTATTGGAAAATATTGAATGATAAAATGCAAGGCCATATATTACATAAAGGAACAAATACTATATCCATTTGTGGAGATAACATGTTCTTTTCACTTTGTCATTTGGTAGCACCTAATTTTGACGTAGAACCCTTAAGATTTTACATTGTGCAATCATTATGCAATTCGATCATGTGCAATGCAAACAATGCATTGCACTGGAGGGGCGATGGCAGCTGGTTCGAGGAGCCGAGGTGACGAGCACGAAGGCATGGCAGGGTCATAGGCCGGGTCAGAGGGCCGGTTGGGCCACGGCCTAGGGCCCATCAGCGAGTGGGGGAGGTAGACAACGGAGGCCCACCTGAAAACAGTATCGATCTTGACGGGGTTTTTTCTGGATCCGGTGGATGAGTCAAGCGGCAGGGCAGGTGGACGTCGAAGTACAGCATCAGAGCGACAGCTGGAAATCACCAGGTTTAAACTCTGTAAAACTAATTTACCAAGCAGGTAGATGTCCGATCTACTGGCTGACAGCGTTCTCCCTTCGATTGTCAACAACCTGTGACCGGATGTAACCATGGTTAACTCAAATGAATCGATCGACCTTGACCCTACCCTGGAGGACATCCTCTTCGTTTGGGGGAAAGACCCTACTGCACAAAACATCGAGCTTTATTTCGGATCGACTGAAACCCTTGTCTCAACTTCCTTTTCGCCGGATCCGCAAAAGATCAGCCTGCAGCTCCTTCAGCAAACAAAGAAAGCGGAAGAAAGTGACCCGAGCCACAAATCTGTTGGAAACCCGTAGCTACCCATCAAGCAGTGCGCCGCCAAGGCTCATGCAGCCATTCGAAATAACAAAGACAAACCCTCATCTCGCAGCCAGTCCTCTCTAGTGGGCTAGAAGATATAGTGATCTTGGGCTCAAGCATAGGAAAAAGGATTGGGAAGTTTTCTGGAAGACCCGCAGCAGTTACCAGAACCTCCATTGGCAAAGACCAAGGAAACCCTAATCGGGAAGGCGCGTGGAAGGAGCAGGCTTTCGAGGGTTCCCTAATTCAACAAGACATCAGCATCGGCATAGATCTGGGGGCTCAAGTAACAAATTTTCCTCTTACTACGTCTTTTATCCATTCTGAAGGGACCTCGGCTCCAGCCTCACAGGGTATAGAACTCCCCCCCTATCAATTGACCCAGAACAGCAAGACATTATAGAGATCAATGAGGATCTAAGAGCCGAGGTTTCAGGAGCTTGTAATAAGGGTGAGAAAAGGAAAAAACAGCGGTCAATTAATGCTCAGGATATAGAAGGGAACTTGGTACTGGGCATGGACGTTCAGATAGATGAGGCCTTGGAGACGGCAGAATGCACACTGGTAGGAAGGGCGAGGGGGAAAAAATTCTCCTCCACTTTCATTCACTCCTGGGGGGAAAGGAACTGGCAATCGGACCTCATCAGAGGGTTCTCGCTGTCTATCCTTGCCAAAGGGTGGTTTATGGTGCGCTTCGAGCACAAAGAAGCTGCAGACTGGGTAGTAAGCAGAAATTGGGCTTTCGGGAACATTCTGGTTCTCTTCAAAAAATGGAGTCCCCTGTTCGACGCTACGCATGAGAAGACTGACGTTTTTCCAGAATGGGTAAGGGTTCCAGGGCTCCCACCCTTTCTTTGGGTCGAGTCGGTCTTCAAAGCCATCAGAAACAGGCTTGGCACCTTTCTGGAGGCTGACATGACCTTCCTGCAAACCCATAACAAGGCAATGGCTAGGATCCTTGTAAGTTTAAATCCGAGCAGAGGGCTAGCCAAGAAAATAAATCTACAGTATAAAGACTATGTTTTCGAATAGATTCTAGACTATGAACACCTGCCCTTCCGGTGTCATAGATGTCATGTGTATGGCCATCTAGCTAAGGACTGTCCATTGGGAAGAAGGCGGAGAAGATTTCAGAGAACTATGGCACAGATGGAGATGGAACCGCACCAAAACATGGCACCTCAGGGTTTCTCGAATGATGCCTCTCAGATGGGAAAAGAGTTGGACCCAGCTCCTCAGCAGGAGCCTCAGCTACCGAAGGATACATCCCCGGACCCCCCTACCAGAATGGAAGTAGAAGCACCCGAGTTTGGGATCGAAAATCCTGTCCTAGAGCCCATCAAAGACGATGCAGCTGCACAAATTCCAAACCACGGCGAGGATTCCAAGTGTATGAGTCTAGATCCTCTCTCCTTTCCTAATCTCATTTATGATTCCTTTGTTAAATGTCTGGTCCTTGATTCTACTAATTGTATGCCTGATACCATTGACTCAAATAAAATCTTTGATGGGAAAAATGTAGAATCTTGTATTGAACTTATCTCGGCAGCTATTCCCTCCCTAGATCTGAATTGTGAAGGATGTTCCTCTGAGCCTCCTCCTCTGGTCCCTCTCCCCTCCTGCCCCTATAACCTCAGATCCTTGGACCACAAATCCGATTCTCAAATTTCAGTGGGCGGTATAGACCAATCTCTCCCCTAGAGCCAGCCTAGGAAGAAAAGAGGTAGAAAATCCAATCTTTCTATGGCCCAAGTAAAAGCTAAACATGATGTAGCAGATGGGAAGCAACAGTCGATCCCTGGGGCACTTAGAGCAGTGCAAGGCCCCGAAAAGGTTCCAAAATGATCCATACATCATGGAACTGCAGGGGTTTAGCCAGTAAGCCTAAAAAACTGGCCCTCGGGGAGATGTTGTTGAACTCTTGAGTGGATATTCTCCTTCTTCAAGAGACCTTGGGGAATGGAATTGAAGTCGAATCGGCTCTCTCCGCCCTTCTTCCAGATTGGAAATTCTCAGCCATCGACTCCTTGGGTCATTCCGGAGGACTGGCCGTTGGATACAGAGAAGGGCGAATTAAGATCAAGAATCAATGGGGTATGAAGCTGGTGATGGGAATGGAAATTCAAACCCCAGACTTTGATTTTCCAATAAGAATCCTAAACATCTACGGCCCTTGTCAGGGAAGGATGCCTTTCTGGAATGACCTAATGGCTAATTCAATAGTGAAGAACAATCTTCTGGTGCTGGGAGGAGATCTAAACTTTTCCCTAGGAAGATCAGAGACCTGGGGACCTTCGGCTAGGGAGGATTCCTTAACATACTTCTTCCAAAATCTCCTCACTTCAAACAAATTGATTGATGTAAACCTCATCAAGCTGAAGCCAACATGGAGGAATCGCAGAGTAGGAGAAGCAAGGGTGGCCAAAAGGCTTGATCGTTTCCTCATAAATGAGGACATGTCCTCTCTGATTCCAATCTTCCGGCAATGGGTCGAAGAGGGGGGGCCTTCAGACCACTCTCCAATTTTCTTGGACCTCTCAAAATCTCCTCCCAAGCCTCCGGCGCCTTTCAAGTTTAATGCTGCATGGCTGCAAGAATCCTCCTTTAATCTACTTTTCAAGGAAACATGGATACACCATGACAATGTAGGAATATACAGGGTAAGTTCCTCAGACAGAACACCAAAAGGACACCGCTCACAAACAGATCACAGATCAATACACCAGTATTTTGACGTGGTTAAAACCCCTCAGAGAGGGAAACAGTCCACGGCCCCCGCCAACGTGGCTACTACAGGCAATTTATTAATGAAAGAATGAAAATTTACATAAGCTTCTCTCATGCACGGTTAAC